>CAUYRT010099955.1:0-13946 GCA_963574885.1 Lepilemur ruficaudatus | reverse complement strand
TTTGCCAAGAGTATATAAGAGTGTGTTCTTCCTTATCCTGGGTCTTCCGCAGTATGTAACTTTAATGGGAACCTCAATAAAGCACTGTCAGAAGAACTCCTGTTGCCGCGTCCTCCTTGCTGGCGAGGCGGGCGCGACAATCTAACACCTCTTGTATTATCTTGGATAGAGCTGGAGCCCATTCTAAGTGAAGTATCATAAAAATGGAACAAGTACCACGTGTACTCACCATCAAATTGGTATTAATTGACCAACACATAAGTGCACATATAGTAGTAATATTCATGGGGTGTCAGCAGATGGGAGGGGGAAGGAGGAGAGGGGTACATACACACCTAATGGGTGCTATGAGCACCATCTGGAGGATGGACATACTTGAAGTTCTGAGTCTGGTGGGTCTAAACCTATGTAACCTAAACATTTGCACCCCTGTAACATGCTGAAATAGTAATAATAAAAAAGATCTTTCTATAGACATTCTTAATAGATAGATTTGCTAGAGACAAATTTTCTTAGTATTCTTTAGTTGAGAATGTTTTTTATTTCCCTTCATTCCCAAAGGAGAGTTTTATTGGCTGTGGAATTTTCAGTTGACTTTCTTTTCTTTCCATATTTCAAAAAATGTTATACCACTTGTTTCTGGTCTCCATGATTTCAGATGACAAATACATGCCATTTGAATAGATGTCTTTCAATTGTTAATATGCCCTTTTTCTCTTGTTTAAGATTTTTTTCTTTGTATTTTGTTTTTAGAATATTAACTATGATATGTATTGGCATGGATTTATTTGGGTTTATCCTATTTGGTGTTGACTCAGCTTTTTGAATCTATAGATTTATGCCTCATCAAATTTTGGAAGTTATCAGCCATTATTTCTTCAAATAATTTTTCTGTCACATTCTCTCTCCCCTTTATTTTTGGAGCTAAAATAATAAGACTATTAGATTTGGGGTTATTATTCCATAGGTTTTTATTTCAGTTTAGTTTTTTAATTTTTATTTTTAGTTTATTTTCCTTTGTTGTTCATATTAAGGGAATTACGTTGATTAGTCCTCAAGTTTACTGATTCTACTATCATTTTCACTTTACTATCTAGCCATTCTGGTAATTTTAAAAGAATTTTTTGTTTGTTTTTCCATCCTGTCATATGTATTGAATTAGTAATGGTTAATTTTATGTGTAAGACTGGGTTATGAGGTGCCCAAATTAAACATTATTTCTGAGTGTGCCATTGAAGGTGTTTCTGGATAAGATTTGCACTTGAATAGGTGGACTCTGTAAAGTTGATTGCTATCCTCAATGTGGATGGGCATCATCCAATCCACTGATGGCCTGAATTGAACAAAAGGAGGAGGGAAGTTTACTTTTTTTCTTAATGCCTCACTAAACTAGCTGGAGCATCTCATCTCATCTTCTCCTGCTCTTGGACTGGGATTTACTCCAGTGACTCCCCTATTCCTCAGGCATTCATACTTGGATGGAATTATACCATTGGCTTTCCTGTGTTTTCACGTTGTAGACAGCAGATCATGGTATTGCCCAGACTCAATGACCATGTGAGCCAAATAGTCTATTGGTTCTGTTTGTCTGGAGAACCTTGACTAATACATATTTTGATGCCAAGAGTGGTTCTAGAGGAACAGAATGTTAAGAATAAGTTTTCTTAATTGAGTCCAGGGTTTCTGGAGTTAGCTGTCTAATCTGATTAGATTTAAATATGATAATGACTTTATTTCCAGTAGTAGAGATAACACTGATAGTTCATGGCATAATCTAACAATAAATATGTGCAAAATATTTGCCTTAGATACTCTTAATCAACATCTTATAACAGCAAGTAAAAGAGTAACTCTGTATATGATACTTTCAAACATTTTTGGAAATCTAACAAATATAATGATGTTGGCAGGTTGCTCATAATGTTACCATACAAAGTGAGGCAAGAAAAGGTTATGTTTAGAAATATAAATTCCCAGCTCAAGAACTACGCAAATGACTAAAAGCTACTATGTGTATTCTGAAGGAGATCCTTATTTCCTGTAGCCAGAGGACTGACATTGCTAAAAATCAAACACATAATTTCATCCTGTGATTGGCTAAATTATAATACAGATTGAACTCTCACCTTCCAGAGTGTCTATGGTTAAAGTAAGGGCATTTATTGGGAAATAAAAGGATGCTAAAAGATGAGGATGTCTGGGAAGACACCGATGAAGCTGGGGACATTGAAACTCTAAATACTGGTGAGTCTTGGCCTGTGGAAGAAGTTTCATCACCTCTGCCCACCCATGGAAGCAGCTTTTCCACACAAAAGGAATTGATTTCCCTACTCCCAGCAGGAGTGGCCTTCCCACCCCAGTGGAAGTAGTTCCCCACCCCCAGTGGAAGCAGTATCCCCACTCATGGTAGTATTGGCCTTTCTACTTCCATCTGAGGAGGTTTACCATGCATTGCCTTAGGAAAATCTAATGGCCTCTCCTGAGGCAGTTGTGATACAAGAAAATGATATTACTCCTCAGAACTCACTCCACCACCTCTCTTTACTTCTAGACTCATAACTAAAGATTCAGCAGCCCCCTAAAAGTGAGTTAAGATGTGACCTTAAAGAAGTACATTATAAACCAAAAGAATTACTTGGGCTTTCTAATTTACACAGATAGAAACCTGGGGAGGGGATTTATAGATACAAATACTAAGGATATTGGTTAATGGTGAAAGGAATGTAAAGTTGTATAAGGCCAAATTCATTGATATGGGCTCACTAAGCAGAAATTCTGCATTTAATGTTACAACTCAAGAAGTTAAAAAGAATTCTAGTAGTTTTTTTGATTGGTTGCCTGAAACATTGACCAAAAGGTGCCCTATAGTAAGCAAATTGGAAATGCCTGACATGCCTTGGCTTAATGGAGACTAAGAGATTCTAAGGTTTAGGGAGATTGGAATACTAGAATAGATTTGTCATATAAGACGTATTCATTCACATTAGGGAGGTCTAGAAGACCTACATTTCACCAGTACTGTGAGAAATATATTTGAGGGGAGACCTAGCATCCTTGAAGAGTTCTGTGATCACTGCTCTCTGTAGGCCAGACCTCACACTGGGAACTGCAGTCACTGAATTGGGAAAACTAAACGCAATGGAAGTAATTTAACCCAATGTGGCAGGGGCCAATCAGCAGCTTTCAATGGCTAAGGGCTAAATGGGCATGATTACCGTGATGAATAAGAGTCAAAACAGCAATCAGAACAGTCTGACTTGCACAAAACAATAGCATTGGTAATCAATCATGGTGTTTCTAGAAGTGAAATGGATAGAAAGCCGACTAAATTTTACTTGATCTGTATAATCAGAAAAGTTCTATACCAAGAGAACAAATATCTAATCTGAATTGTAAAAACAGAGAGTAATGGCTCTTCAATCAATTTCCAGGCTTGAACTAGTTTATAGACCCAATCCCTTGAACGAAAGGGAGGTGGGGTCTACTTGAGAAAAGATCCTAGTACTCTACCAAAAATATTTCCTGTTAATTTTTCTCCTAGCCTTTGCTAAAGGGACCTGTATCCTTTTACTAGGGTAATTACGCATTGGGGAAAAGAAAATCATCAGAAATCACAGGAACTGCTGGACACTATCTATGAACTGACACTAATTCCGGAAAACTCAAAATGTCACTATGGCTCTCCAGTTACAGTAGTGGCTAATAGGGGTCAGATAACCAATGGAATATTAACTAAGGTCCATTTCATAGTTAGTCCAGTGGGTCCCCAAACTGATCCTGTGTTTATTTCTTCAGTTCCAGGATGCATAATTGATATAGATGTATTAGCAGCTGTCAGAATTCCCACAGTTCCCACACTTGTGGAATGAGGGATATTATGATAGGAAATGCCAAATGGAAGCCATTAGAACCACCTCTACATGGTAAAATAGTAAAAACAAAAAAGCAATACTGCATTCCCTAAAGGGATTGCAGAGATTATTACTACCATCAAATACTTGAAAGATGCAACTGTGGTGATTCTCACCACACCCACATTCAACTCTCCTATTTGGCCTGTGAAGAAGACAAATCAATCTTGGGTACTGACAACTGATTATCATAAACTTAACAAGTGGCAACTTCAATTGCAGCTGCTCTACTGGATGTGGTTTTCTTGCTTGAGAAAATTAACACATTCCCTGGGATCTGATATGCAGCTACTGATCTAGCAAATGCCTCCATACTTGTCCATAAGGTCTACCACAAGCAGTTTGCTTTCAACCAGCAAGGCCAGAAATACATGTTCACTGTCCTACATCAAGTACATATTAACCCTCTAGCTCTGTGTCATAATTTACTTTACAGGAATCTTGATAAACTTTTCCTTCCACAAGATAACACAATGGTCCATTACATTGATGACATTGTACTAACTGGATTTAGCAAGCAAGAAGTGGTGAATACTATAGATTCATCATTAAGACATTTTCATGTCAGAGGGTAGAAAATAAGTTCAACAAAAATTTAGAGGCCTTCTACCTCAGTGAAATTTCTAGGGGTCTACTTGTAAGGGGCATGTTGACATATCCCTTCTAAGGTGAAGAATAAGTTGTTGAATCTTGCCACTCCTACATCAAAGAGAGATGCACAATTCCTTGGATTTGAGAGACAATGCATTTCTCATTTTGATTTATTACTTTAGCCCATTACTGAGTGATCCACAAACTTGCTACTCTTTAGAGGAACTCAGTACAAGAGAAGGATCTGCAAAAGGTCTAGGCTAGTGTACAAGACTCTTTGCCACTTAGCCCATATGATCCAGCTGATCTAATAGTACTTTATGTGTTAGTGGAAGACAGAATGCTCCTGGGAGCCTTTGGCAGGCCCTTACAGGTGAATTACAGCACAGGCTTTTAAATTTTGAGAGCAAGGCACTGTCATCATCCTCAAATATCTACTATCTTTTTGAGAAATAATGCTTGATCTGCTACTGGGCCTTAATAGAGACTGAACACTTAACTATGGGACACCAAGTTACCACATAACCTGAGCTGCCCATTGTGTATTGGGTGTTATCTGACTCCTACCAAGCCATAGGCTTAGCTATGGACAGCAAAACTGTATCATCCAATGGAAGTAGTATATATGAGATTGGGTTCAAGCAGGTCTTGAAGGCACAAGTAAATTACATGAAGAAGTCCAAATGCCTATTGTTCCCACTCCTATTACACTGCCTTCTCTCTCTCATCCTGCACCTTCATGGCTAGTTCCCCAAGGATCAGTTGACACAAAGGAAGAGAAGACGCAAGTTTGGTTTACAGCTGGTTCTGCATGATATTTAGGTACCAAACAAAAGTGGACATTTGCATCACAGTGAACATGGCCTGCACTGCAGCCCTCTCTGGGACATCCCTGAGGGTTACTGATGAAAGGAAATCCTTCCAGTCACAGAACCTCTAGTAGTACACCTGGTTGTTCACTTTTCTTGGAAGGAGAAATGGTCAGATATATGATTATATACTGATTCATGGGCTGTAGCCAATGGTTTCACTGGACAGTGAGGGACTTGGAAAGAACATGATTGGAATATTAGTGACAAATTTGTGGCTATATCTCTCTGAATGGACAAAAAAAATGTGAATATATTTGTCTCTCATGTGATTGCTCACCAAAGGCTGACATCAGCCATTAGGATTTCAATAACCAAGTAGATAGGATGTCCTGTTCTGTGGATACCAGCCAGCTTTCTACTGAAGTTACCCCTGTCATTACCCAACTGGCTCAAGAACAACATGCTCATGGTAGTAAGAATATAGGTTTTGCATTGGCTCAGCAACATAAATTTTCACTCACTAAGGCCAAATTGGCTCTGGATACTGCTTAGTGCCTATTTTTCCAGCAACAGGGACCAACAATGAGCCCCCAATATGGAGCCATTTCCTGAAGTGACCACTAGCTACCTGATGGCATGTTGATTTTATTGGCTCAATTCCATCATGGAAGAGGCATTGGTCTTTGCTCAAATAGACACATACTCTGGATACAAACTTGCCTCCTCTGTACACAATGCTTCTGCCAAAATTATTTATGAAGTTATAAAATGTGTTATACATCATCATGATATTCCACATAGTATTGCTTCTGATCATAGAACTCACCTAACAGTTAAAGAAATGTGGCAATGGTCCATGTTCATGAAGTTGACTTATCTCATCATGTTCCTTACAAACCAAAATGTAATTCTTTGACAATAATAATGTGATAAATTGGATTATTTCTGCCATATCTTCTCTTTCTCACTATTAAGTGAAAATTGTACATGCATATATATTGCTTTGTAACTTTACAGTGTCTTACACTGTGGCCAAAGATTACTTTCCCACCATGTGATTTTGTGCTTGTCCTTGTGACTTGCTTTAGCCAGGAGAATGTGAGTATAAATAATATTATCTTGGTTCCAAATCCAGGTTTTAAGAAAACATTGCACATTTCTCCTCCCCCACTTGCACTTCCGCAATCAGACACAAGTAGCACATGCCCAGAATGTTTGCTAGTTTGAGAAAAATGAGGAGAAACACAGGGAAAAAGCAATTCCAATTCACAGACTGGACTAAGTCTAATTGACACACACACTGAAATAAAGCCAACTCACAAACCCATGAAGGAGAGCAAAAATGTTTGTTATTTTACTAGCCTACTGAGATTTTCTTTTTCTTATACAACATGAATAAAGCAATCACCGCTTCAAATTATGTATAAAGTTGATGAAACTCTGGTAAATAAATCAGTAAATAAACAGTAAAAACAAAAATCATGAATGTCAGAAATGAAAGAGTGCACATCCTATAAATATGAAAAGGATATTATAAACAGTTATTGATAACTTTGACAATTTAGATGAGTAAGCACCTAGAAAACAATTTATGAACCATAAGAATTAGAAAATCTGAGTACTTCATGTATTAAATGAATTAACTCTACTATTAAGAGTCTTTCAAAAAAACCCAAAAATGTCAGTCTCAAATGGCTTCAATGAGGAGTCTTTGAAAACCTTTTAGTCAAGAGATTTTGACAAACTTTTCCAAATAACAGGAAAAAAATAGAACACCTCTCATTTCATTTATGAGACAGTATGACTTTGATCCCAAAACCCTTTAAGAAAGAATGGAGATTCTAGAAAACTTACCTCTCATGAACATGGATGCAAAAATTTTAAGCACTGTATTAGCAAATCAAATTTTATGATATATGAAAGAGATAATACAACATGACCAGTTGAGTTTATCCAAATAGCACAATGATGATTTAACATCAATTGTTAAAATTCATCAGCACATATGGAAACAACATTCATAGGAAATCAAACAGGTGGGAGGGGATGGGTAAATTCACACCTAATGGGTACAATGGACATTATCCGGGGAATCGACACACTTTGACTCAAACTGTACAAAAGCAATTTATGTAACTGAAATGTTTGTACCCCATAATATTCTGAAATTTTAAAAAAAGATGAAAGAAAAAAATGAACATGGGTTAAGAGAAAAAGAAATAAATTGTTAATATGTGGAACAATAGATTTAAAAAAGTGACAAGAGATTCTGACTATAAACCAAAGCTTAATTTAAAGTAGTATGATTTATTGTGATATTGCAGCTCTGAGGAATGGCAAAGATCATTATCATTTATTTGATATTGTATGAAATAAATTATTGGTGGCCCTCTAATAATTAATAATAAAGAGATTTTTTGCTAAATAGACGTTTAAAAAATAAAATTCATCACATTTTTAAAAAGTAGAAAATCATTTTATCTTGATAAATAGAGCAAAAGAATTTTTTAAAAATAACATCTATTCATAAGAAAAAAATGTACTTAGAAATAAATGGAAGTTTTTTTAATCTGATAAGGATTATCTGCAAAACCCTATAGTAAACATCATACTTAATGATAAAATTTTAAAAGTATGCCACCATGTTTTATTGTAGGAAATTACAGCTTTTTGAAATAAGGATAATCAAAAAGCCCCCAAGAATAGTCAAGGCAACCTTGATTGAGAAGAACAAAGTTGGAAGATAGAAACCTCTATATATCAAGATTTATTTTAACATTATAGAAGTAAGAGATGGGTTGTATTGGTGCCAGTATATACAAAAAGACTAAAGGTACAGAATATGGAATCCAGGAAAAGACCCACACATGTATCATTCAACCCATTATTGACAAAAATAACTTCATTCTTGTGTAGGGAAGAAATGGCCTTTTTAATAAAATGTGCTGAGTAAATTGGATACCATTTTGAAAAAAAAAAGAATTTCAATGCTATTTTATCTCATATACAAAACCAAATTCCAGATGGATTGTAAACCTAAATGTAAAGCTAAAATAATTAAAGTGATAGAAAAATATAAGAGATTCTACATACATTTGACTTAGGCAAAAAAGTATTAAAAAGGACACAAAATGTGATTAACCAAAAAGGGAAAAAATACAAATTGTACTAAATTTAAATTAAGGATTTTTGTTTATCAAAACACACTGTTCAAAGAGTGAAAATCCAGGTTATGTAGTGTGACAAGATATTTTTAATGCATATACCCAACAGGACATATATCTAGAATATAAAAATAATTCTTAGAAATCATAAGAAAAAGAAAGAAAGTTTTTTAAAAGAATAAATACCATAAAACCCAAAAGAAATATGGGTAAATGACTTTAACAATTCCTTCAGAAAGTGTTTATCTTAATGATCAATATGCACATAAAAAGATGTTCAATTTCACTGGTAGAAAAATGCAAATTTTAACTACACAACAGAATTATAAAAATGAAAAAGACTACAATAGCAAGTGTTGGTGAGGATGTGAAACAAATGTAACCCTCAAATAATACTTGTGGAAATATAAATTTGTAAAACACTTAGGAAAACTGTATGACAGTATTATTATAAATGAACATGAGCATATTCTGTTGCCTAGCAATTTCAATCTTCAGCAAATAGTCAACAGAAATTTGTACAGTTGGTCACAAAAATACATACAACAATGTTAAAATAGTTGTTAACAGCATAACTTACAATAAGCAAATATGGAAACAATGTCCATCTTAATGTCCATGTAGAGTAGAATGAACACGTTAATACATTTTGCTTTATTCATCTAGTGAAAATCTATATGGTAACTAAAATAAACAACAACCAATATCGCAACATGTTTGAATCTCAGGACCTATTATTAAGCATAATCTATGCAGAGAAGAGTATTTATGGCATTATTCCATTTATATATAATTAAAATACAGATAAAACTATATTGGTAAGGATGGGGTTTGTGCTTAGGAAAGATACAAAGGACTTTCTGTTTTTTGACCGAGGTATAGTTGATACAGTTGTTTTTGTGTTGTGAAAATTCATTGAACTTTCCACTTATGATATGTGTACTTTTCCCTATGTATGTTACATTAAAACAACAACATTTAGTGGTTAAATGAGACCCATCTGAAGAAGTTACATTTAAGGTGAGATCTGAAAGATGAACATAACTTTTCTTTTTTCCAGAGGATACTAGTGCAGAGGAAACACCATGAATAAAATACTTGAGGTTGAGAAAATTTGACATTTTGGAAGAAATGAAAGGAGACCCAACTGGCAGAAATGTCAAAATTGAGAGTAAGAATGACAGGAGATAAGGCTAGTGTACAGACCTGAAGACCATGTTAAGAATTATGAACTTTATCTGACGAGCAATGGGAAGTCATAGAAGAATTTTAATCAGTGGCATGGCATATTCCAATTTACTGTTGTTTTTAAGATATTGAATGCTGTGAGAATAATGCATTTGAGTGGAGAAAAAATTGAGTTAGGAGACAGATTAGGAGGTTATACAAGAAATGATAATGGCTCTTATAAAGCAGTAGAATTTGTAGCAGAATTCAAATTAAGTGGATATATTGAAGAAATATTTTGGAGGTAGATTGGGCAAAGATTGATGATAAATTGGTTGTAAGAAATGAAGGGAAGACATTTATCAAGTGTGACTCACATCTTTCCAGCTTATTCTCCTGAGTCATAAGATGGAGAAGCCTGAAGAAAATACAGATTTGGGTGAAGAATACAAAGTTCATTTAAGGTATATATACATATATATTTTTAATTGTAGTAAACATATCATAAAATGTACTATTGTAACCATCTTTAAATATACAGTTCAGTAGTGTTAAGTGTATTCATATTGTTGTGCAAGAGAGCTCCAGAAAATTTTTGTCTTGCAAAACTGAACTCTAGATCCATTTAACCACAACACTCCATTTTCCCCTTCCTCCAGTCCCTGGTAACCACCATTCTACTTTGTGTTTCTATGAATTTGACTCTTATAGATAACTCACATAAGTGAAATCATGCAGTATTTGTATTTTTGTGACTGATTTATTTTACTTGGCATAATGTCCTGAAGTTTCATCCATTTTGTAGCATGTGACAAGATTTTCTTCCTTTTTAAGGTGAAATAATATTTCATTGTATGCGTATACCACATTTTGTTTATCTAATTATCCATTGTTGTACATTTGGGTTGCTTAATTTTAGATAGTTTAAATTTGAGAGTGCTATGAGGCTTCCCAATGGCAGTATACAGCTGTCTGTATATTGAAGTGTAGAGGTTATATTCAATGACAAAGGTGAAAGAAAATCTAAAAATTAGCTGTTCAGACTCTATTTGACAATTTGACTCTCTTTTATTAGACATCATCAGGTAAGTTTACTTATTCCAAAAGTCACCTTATGTAGTTGAAAAGGCATGTATAGTTTACTAGTACAGAAGCAAATCTTGCTAAAGCAATATTCTATAGTTGTTAGAACTTACCTGGTTTTGTTTCTTTTGTTGTGAGCATCTTGACTGCAATAGTCATGTAGGTGTTAAATGTCCAGGAGTTCTTTAACTTTAGTTTTTACAAATAGACCAAATAAAATTAATTAAGAAACAATTAACCTAAAGTGATACAGACTCTCTAAATGTTATACAATGGTTATAATATAGGTAATAGACTCTTCTAAATTAGAAAAGAATGAAAACTGTATTTCAATTGTACAGAAAAATGGAACAGATAATGTTACATAGATTGATTTCACTACAAGAGTGGATAGAAATGTGACAAAAAATTCAATGCATGAAGAAATAAATCCAGAAAGGGAAGCATTAACAACAAAAAGTTTGAAAAGTAGAGAAAAAAGACAAAGCAGCAATAGAAGAAGGCAATCAGGGAAAAAGAAAAGTCTTTTTCTGGATCGGGAATATTGGAAGGTATTTAAAGGATGAAGTACACTACCAAGAATTCTTTGATTACTAGCATGGTGACTCATTAGTCGACTTTTGTATAAGCACATGAAAAAAGCTTTCCTTGATTCTGTAATTGATTTCTTGTAAGTCTAATGTAGTGCATGGACCATCAGGAAAAATGTGCTCTGAACTGAAAGTCTGAGCTAGGTGAAAACTGGGGCTCAGAGATTTTTTTTAAAAGCCAAGATGTCTACTAAGGTCAAGAGAATTTTGAAATATTTTTGGCAAAGGTGGACTAAGTGGCCAAAATAAAAGTATTTTTTTTTTGTATTTTCTGGGGTGGGAGGAATATAGAATGAATCCAGTTTTTTTTTTTAGGTAAAATAAATTATCTTATTTGTATTAAAATATTTGTAACATTTCTGAAAGGTTGAAATTGCTTTTATCCAAACAATCAGTTAAAAATGAATGTTATAGTACTAAAATGAAAGAACACTTACTGATGATTCTATGTTACCTACCAAAATAATTTAAATTGATTCTAATATAACACAGCAATAATCATAGCCTTAATCAAGCAGTGCCTGTGCATTATGAATGTGCCTCATAATGCAATGAATCACAGTTTATTATAGATTACTGAACAATGTTCGAGGTGGGCTTTCAGTGGGACTCTAAAGTGAATAGGTATATCTTAAATTCCTTCTATAAGACTCATTCCTAAAACTGCACTCTCATATTGCATTAGAATGGGGTGGAGTTAAAACATTACCATTGAAGGTGAGAATCTGAGGCAACTATTTGGCATTTTTATAACAATATTTTAAGTGATTTAAAATGATGGCATGTTTTACAAATAGTAAAGTCAACATTTCTCAGTTTTATAATTTTTTTTTCATGTCAGACAGGTAATACGCTGACGTCATAATGAAGTTTGAGGAAAGCAAATCACACACATGTGTGTGAACACCCAATTATGATGCTTATGAACTACAACAGGATCTTAGTTTTAAAAATCTTTTGATGAGATTATCTGACATTATATTGTTCTTAATAAATCACATGATACATATGGAGATTTTTTTCATTATAGCATTTACTATTGTCTTTTTAAATCAAGCAACCTCAAGAAAAAAAAAGATTGTGACAAATATCTGCTTTCTAATAAGCAAAATTTATGAAGTCTCAGTTATTTTTTTGTTATTTCTGCTTTATCTGAACTAAACTGAACATACAAGCCATTCCAGTTTACAGTCAAAGGTTGTTTGCATACTCCTTCTTCTGTATTATATGATTCTACAATGAAAATAAAACATGACCTTAATCCCAAGAGATTATGACTGTGCTCACATCGTGCCAAACACCTTTCTGAAAAAAATGGAACAATTTCACCAATTGTGGCTATATTACAATATCCATATGTCGATTGCTGGGTAGATGAAGCAACAATAGATGACTGAGAAAAATAGGTTTAAACTTTTAACAAAAATTTACCCTGAAGAAATTTAATTTTGTTTAATAACTCAGTTCAAGTTATAATTCAGTTCAGAAGGGTTTTTACAAAGCATTTATTTTGCAATTAACACAATGCTAGCCACTATGAGATATCAAAACAAGTACAAAAACACTAACATCTAATCAACAACTTACGCTATGCTAGGATCTGTGTTAAGCATATTACACGAAATATCTCATTTTATTTTCACAGCAACTCTATGAAGTAGAATCAATTATCATCTCAATTTTAAAAATGAAAAACCTCAGGAATATAAAGGTAACTTTTTCTAAGGTCATACAATTTGTAAATAGCAAAGCCTGGATTCAAACTCAGTCAATCTGACCTTAGAGATTGAGTTATGACATAACATATTCTTCTAACTCCAGTCCTAAAGGCAACCTGGTCAGAGAAATGGGACACGGGGCCCATGCAACAAAATGTAATGAAGTAGAAAATCATGTAGAACAGGCAGACATTACTATGACAGATGAGGAATAGACCATATTTCTTGCTTTTTTGGAACTGAAAGGCATTAGTGGAAGTCATTGGCTTCCTCGGTATCACGTGTGGCCTGTTTTAATTTATTTGTAAGAATTCTCATACTCAATGATTTTTGAAAAGGCGACATGATGGAATAGGATAGAATTATCTCATCTCTTATGTTTTCTCTTCCCTGTTTCCCTGTACTCACATCTAATGTAGAGGGGGTTTCTTTTCAAAAATCTGTTTCCTTGCATGCTACCAAGAAGATAACAATAAACCTGGATTTAAAATGTATTGCCCTGATCCACATTCACAACCAGTTTCCAAATAATAATGCTTAATTTTTCTTCTCATATTTACTTCTTAAATTGCATTCATTCAGGCACAGCCCTTATTTGAGTGTTCTGTAGAATTGGACCTTCTAATGTTTCTTAACAGGACTTCCTAACTATACCCTATATTGCTCCTTATCTTTCAGTCTTCCCATCTTATTTTTTATACAAACCACTAGTGAGCATTCCTAAATCACTTTTCTTCTCATGTCCTTTTCCAACATAAAAACTTTGAGTGAGGCCGGGCGCGGTGGCTCACGCCTGTAATCCTAGCACTCTGGGAGGCCGAGGTGGGTGGATTGCTCAAGGTCAGGAGTTCGAAACCAGCCTGAGCAAGAGCGAGACCCCGTCTCTACTAATAATAGAAACAAATTAATT
>CAUYRT010099953.1:0-11541 GCA_963574885.1 Lepilemur ruficaudatus | reverse complement strand
TTTTTTTTTTTAGTAGAGACAGGGTCTTGCTCTTATTCAGGCTGGTCTCGAACTCCTGAGCTCAAACGATCCTTCCACCTTGGCCTCCCAGAGTGCTAGGATTACAGGTGTGAGCCACCGCGCCCAGCCAGGAAATGAGAGTCTTTTTATGTGTTACAGTGAAGGCCTTCTGGCTTTCACAGTTCACCTTAAATTGGTAATTAATTACCTCAGCCTTTTTTTGTCTTTTTGCCAATAAATTAATAAGACCCAGCAAGAGACATTTGACTCCATAGTCCTTATAATTACTACTTCCACAGAACTTCTCAAACTCCTGAGGTATTATACCACCAGTGCATTTCCTTCCCTTTCACTGACTATGAAGATTTTAATAATTGCATCTGCAGAGCATGCTAGCAGCTATTGGTATTCTACCTCCAATAGCCCAGTGTCCTCATTCACAGCGGACTAGCAGGTGAGCCAGCTCCAAAATATTATCTTATAGTCTGTTTCCATATCACCTGTTTTGGGTTGAGTTTCCTGGGAAACAGACTCTGAAGCAAGAATTTGCAGAACGAGGTTTTGGGAAAGTGCTTTTGAGAATGACACCTGTAAGGGACAGGGAAGCAAGAATGAGCAGAGAGTTACAGGTTACTGAACTGTGAAGTGTTTGTCACACAGCCCTCAGCCATTCCCACTGAAGCCATGCCTTCAGAGTTGTCCTACATTAAGGCGAGGGGGTGGGCTTTGCATCTCTGCATCTGCCAGTCACGGGATATGGGCTGCCTGCATAACCTTGATTGTGGCTGAAGGTAACTCCAAGACAGGGCTTCAACCATGTGTCTTCAGCAGCCAACACTGCCAGCACCTGGAAGAGTGAATGTCTTCGTCCTGAAAGGGAGACTGGGGCAGCACACCACAGTATCCATGACGTGCAGCTGTCAGAACTGGGATATAAGATAGAATACAACTCTGCCTGATGCCAACTCATCTGAGCTCTTGGCCTAGAAGCCAGGGTTAGTTCCAACATTTGAGACTATTGTCTGTAGGTCAATTCATCTTAGCTTGACAGAAAATTAGGCAACTACACTGGACTATACAGTGTTAGTCACCCAATCCCAAGATTGAGATTCAAGTGACTTAAGGATGGACACATTCAAGTGCCTTAAGGAGTTGAAAAGTTTGAACATCCATGTAGCTGGTCTCATTGGACTCATGACTGAACTCTCCTTTCCTCTAGTGCTTTCTCTCAGTTCATTTCTTTGCATGTTACCATGAATGATCAAGAGCATGAACTCTGGCTAGCCTGCCTAGGGTCCATGGCTTGCCTATGGTGTAACTGCAAGTTTCTCTTCTCCAAGACCTTGGTTTCCTTCTCTGTAAAATGCAACTTACATAACAGTGTTGTGGTAATGAGGCTACGCAGCTCAATGTATAGCAAAGTGCCTGACACAGGATAAGGCACTGCATCAATGTCAAATCAGTCTGTGCTTTCTCGCAGCGGTTAAAGCAATTCTCACATTTGATTAGTGATTCTAACTAGCAAGGTCTGTGTGCTAAATGATGCCTGCTCTGTTCTATATATTAAGGGAAAAAATTCATTTCCCCTCTTTTTCCTTGGAAGCTTTTCCTTGAATTGGCTCTTCCTTGCCATGCATGAGCTTGATAGTTGAGTCACAGCATGGGTAGAAAGGGGAGGATGCTGCACTCTGGGAGGCTGAGGCAGGAGGATTGCTCAAGGCCAGGAGTTCGACACCAGCCTGAGCAAGAGCAAGACCCCATCTCTACTAAAAATAGAAAAAATTAGCTGGGTGTGGTAGTGTGTGCCTGTAGTCCCAGCTACTTGGGAGGCTTATGCAGGAAGATGGCTTGAGCCAGGGAGTTTGAGGTTGCAGTGAGCTATGATGATGCCACGGCACTCTGGCCTGGGGGACAGAGGGAGACTCTGAAAAAAAAAAAAAAGGAAAGAAAGAAAGAAAGGTGAGGAGCTGTCAGGCTTGTGTGGGCATTGAGGCTGAGGCCTGCTTAAGAGCAGCAAGAGAGTCTTTGGTTCCTGCATACATAGACTAGTTTCCACATTGGGTTTCTATGGCTCAAGCTCCTAGTCTTATCTTCTTACAAGGACCTTGAATGTGATGCTTGACTGTGGCAGGTTGAATCTGTGAATTCTAAGGTCCTGGGCATCTTTCTTTATATCTTATTCCTAAGGATCTGGCCAGGAGCCATTGTTTCAGTTTGCTCATGCTGTTTCCTTCACCTAGAATGTCCTTCCTACTTGTCTCCACCTGTCAAAAATTTTCTAGGTCAGGTTCCAATACATGGCCCGAGTCAAAACTAAAATTTCCCTCCTTCGTGTTCTCAGAGTACTTTCTGCTCACTGTTATACTGTACTGGAAGCACTTCAAGTGCAGGGACAGTAATATTCATATTATTTTTTATCCCCAGTACTTAACACAATGCTTAACGTCTAACCAGTAAAAGTTTTAAGAATTGTGCATTCTTTTTTTTTTGAGGCATTAATATGTATATATTATGTATGACATTAATATGTATATGTATATTATATACATATTTAATATGTATATATTTAAAAAATATATACATTTTTTTTTTAGTTGTCCAGATAATTTCTTTCTATTTTTAGTAGAGCCGGGGTCTCGCTCTTGCTCAGGTTGGTCTTGAACTCCTGACCTTGAGTGATCCTCTCGCCTTGGCCTCCCAGAGTACTAGGATTACAGGTGTGAGCCACCACACCCGGCCAAGAATTGTGCATTTTTAAATAGGGGTACAGAAAATGTTCTTTTCCAACTTTCAGGCTGAAATGTATATTTGTCTTTCTCCCCCCTCCCACCCCAGGTTACCTCCTTGATGCAAGGATCAAGTTCTGCTCCCCTTTTCTGTCCACTGCAGAGCTTATTTAACATAGACCTGTCACACTGTGGGCTCTCAGTGGATGTGTGCTAAGTTCTATAAATCAGTGCAAATGTTTGTATACTGTTCATCTTTGGGTTGGGCGAAGCTCTGGGTTAAATCCACATACAAATGATCTAAGTTAAAAATGCGTATTTTAAAATTATAACTCATTATTTTCCACCAGAAAAATATTTCTGATCAAAACTTCTTTTCTTCCTGGTTCACTGTGAAGCAGAAAGTAGACTTGTAAATTCTTTCAACCCTGAAATCTCTGGGCATATATCTCCTTGAGATCTTTTTTACTTTTAGAAGGAAAGAGCAAAACGCTGATAAGAAATAATAGCTGGCCCTAGGAAAAACAAAAAATAGATAAGAGTCACTGATGTTTCAGAGATCCACCCAGACTCAGAGTTTACGTGACATTTCATTGTTATCTAGAATGGTGACTTGTGGTTGGGAGCAAAGAGATTCACCTGATATGAGAACAGAACTATAATAGGGGCTAGAACACACTGGGGGGATGTGCTGGAGAGACAGCAGTGACCTGGAGGGTCCACCTTCCCTTATCCTAATGATGACTACTAAGCTGGCTTTAGGTAAAAAGTTGGGACCAGAATTAAGAGGAACTGAAGGATCCCAGCAGCAGCAGACTTGAACTTCCACAGAGGAGAGAAGAGAACAGTTAATTTATTTTACAGATATGTACTGAGCACCTACTCTGTGCTGACATAGTATTTGGTGCTGGCACTAGAGACAGACAATAAACAGGATTTTTTTCTTTTCCCTTCCCTTCCGTTCTCTCTCCCTTCCCTCCCCTTCCCTTTCTTTTTTTAGAGAGACAGGGTCTCACTCTGTCACCCAGGCTGGAATGCAGTGTCTTCGTCGTAGCTCACTGCAGCTTGAACTCCTGGGCTCAAGCGAGCCTCTTGACTCATCCTTACAAGTAGCTGGGACTACAGACACACAACACTATGCAGGGCTAAATTTTTAAACTTTCTGTAGAGGGTTTTGCTATGTTCCCCAAGCTGATCTTGAACTCCTGGCCTCAAGTGATCCCCCTGCCTTGGCCTCACAAAGTGCTGGGATTACAGGCATGAGCCACTGTGGCCAGCTTAAATGTGATTTGTTTTAAAGTAAAAATTGTCAGGAAAATAAAAATATATATCTACCCCAAAACTTGTACATGAGTGTTCCATAGCAGAACTATTTATAATAACCCAAAGTGAAAACCTAAATGTCCACCAACCAATAAATGGATAAACAAAATGTGGTATAGCCACATAGTCAAAAACCCTGCATATGATTCCATTTATATAAAATGCCCAGAATAGGCAAATCTATAGAGACAAATAGTAGATCAGTGGCTGCCTAGGGTTGGCGGGGGGTGGAGAAGGAAGGGCAGAATTTGAGGGGAAATGGGATCTGACCTCTAATGAGTCCAGGGTTTCTTTTCGGACTGATGAGAATGTACTATAATTGATTGTGATGATGGTGGTACAACTCTGAGAACTAAAACCATTGACTTATAGGCTTTAAATGGGTCCGTTGTATGGTATGTGAATTATACCTCAATTTTAAAAAGTAAAATGTATAGTATGTTAAATGATAGTTAAGTGTTATGGAAAATGATAAAATATGGAGAGAGATGGGCAGAGCAGGGATGAGGAAGTTTGGGAGAATGGCGTTGGGGAGACAATTTTTATAGAGAGTAGGGAGGGGAGGTCTTGCCATAGGATGACATTTGAGTAAAGACCTGTAGGGGTCAAGAGGAAAATCTTGGACTTAGCTACAAAAGAAGGAAGGTTTTTCCTGTCACTAAATCATTCCCGGAGTACAGGTCAGATATAAGGAACATAGATAAAGAAGGAATAACTACCGTTTTAGAAAGTCTTTAATACTAAGATTATTTTCATGTTTCTCTACATAAAGATTTAGGTAAAGTTCACATGGGTCAGAAAACACGATGAGTACATGCAGGGGTTTAGGAATTTTGGAAGTGTTGTATGGTGAAGATTTGGTTGGAGGTGCACACAGGAGGATGCTGTGAAATGTAGTTGTATTTATTTTTCCTTTTGATTTCCTCAATAGAACAAATAAACGTGTATTAATAAACACTCCAGTCAGCAATTTATTCTCAAATAATTTTTCTCTGTTAGAGGAAAATTTTTCCTCTTTTTCCCCCTCAACTCTGACATTACTTTTGTCAACACTGTGAACGGTGGTGAGACACAGGAACGGCTTTCTGAAGCATGTATCTCCTGACTTTGGCCAGAGGAGGGCACTGGAGAGCTTTGGGCTGTTGCAGGGCCCCAGTCCCAAAAGGCTGGGTGGAGCCTGGAGCATTCCTTTGGCCGGCGTAGCTCAAACCCCGACTGCGAAGCCGAAGGCACAGCGCCTTGCTGAAAGACAAGCTCAGACACGTCTCTCTGATGGCTAACACGGCTTTAACCTCGGGCACGATGTTCTGCTAAATCCTCAACCTTTGGCAGTGTGTACTGACCTCTGATACCTTTGTGATCTGCTTTTGTTTTTAGATCGTTTTGAGGAAAATACAGGATTTTAATTTTATTTTACATAAACCACACAGAGAAAAAGAATCACCATACGTGTTTGAGGGCACAGGAACCCAAAGGAGAGGCAATAGAGGATATGGACAAGGCCCGACCTAAAACCTCTTACGAAAGCTACCCTGGTTAAAAGCGAATGGCCCAAACTTGTCTTTATATAATAACTATCAGAAATATTATACTTCAATTTTGATAGTAAAAGACACTAAGAATGACAGCAGTTAACTAGCCTACAATTTTGAAAAGTGCATAGATATCTGATAGTAGGGAAAACACTTGAAATTTATAGTAAAGTTGGGGTATCGAGATTGTAAGACATCAGGCACTCTCAACCACTGTTGATGGAAGTAGAAATTGTTAAAGCCCTTTAGGAAGGCAATTTGGCAAAACATTCAAAATTTTAAATGTGCATAACTTAAACCCAGCGATTCCATCTCTAGAAATCGGTTCTCCAGAAATGCTTGCACATGTGCACAAAAATGCTATTTATAATAACTATAATAATGATGATAGTAGCATTTAACACTTACTATGGGCCAGACAGGATTCAAGAACTTTGCGTGTGTTGATTTATTTAATTCTAGAAATGGTGTGGCAATCCCCATTTTACTGGAGAGGAAACTAAGGAATAGACAAGTAACAGCTGTGAAGCGGTGAAGTCAGGATTCAAAGTGCAGGCGGTCTGATCCCAAAGTTTATGCTCAATCTAGATGCTCTGACTTAGAAAGAGCCCCAAAGATGTATTGTGGGGAAATGGGGAGTGGGGAGAAGCAATTCTCAGAGTAATGCATATAATATGATGACATTAGCTTTTTTTTAATGACACATTTGTATTTGGACATATATGCAAGCATAGAAACAGGATGGAAGCACATACAGGCATCAGACGGTACCAGTTGTGATATTTGGGGAGGAAAATGGTGTTGGGTGGTGGATGGTTGCCAAAGGGGAATTTCATTTTTTACCTTATATAATTCTATATTACTTAAATGTTTTAAAATAAAATATATTTATATGCTACTTCCGTATCTTTTTAAAAATAACACCCTTTCAAAGAAAAAAAATGATATAGTATGAAAATAAAAGGGAAGCTCAGCAAGCAGTCCAATCAACCCCTTCATAGCACAAATGAGGAAACCCAGGTGTTAAGAAGTAAAATGGAGCATGCGTCGTTCCGCGTACAACGGCTGCGCTAAGCTAGAGCCTGCTCCCTGGACTCCTGCCCCAGAGATCGTTCTGTTATACTACTTTGCCTTTCACCCTGGTAAAACCTCTGAACATGAATTATGCACTACTTTAATGTGATTTCTCAGTTACCTTTTATTTCTTAGATTCATAATTATGTGGCCTTTAAAAAAGTTTTGGAAGAACATATAATATTAGTCATACATTCAACAAATACTTATTAAATTAAATATTACTGATTAGGTGCTAATTGTTATATGCCAGGTACTTTGCTAGGTCCTGGAAATAAAACATTAATCAAGAGAAACACAGTTTTTGCCCTCAAGACTTACGGGAAAATGTAGGCCGGGCGTGGTGGTGGCTGATGCCTGTAATCCTAGCACTCTGGGAGGCTGAGGTGGGCAGATTGTTTGACTCTGGAGTTCGAGAGCAAAAGCAACCTGAGCAAAAGCAACACCCTGTCTCTACTAAAAAAATAGAAAGAAATTAGCTGGACAACTAAAAAAAAAAAAAAAATATATATATATAATTAGCTGGGCATGGTGGCACATTCCTGTAGTCACAGCTACTTGGGAGGTTGAGGCAGGAGGATTGCTTGAGCCCAGGAGTTTGAGGTTGCTGTGAGTTAGGCTGACGGCACGGCACTCTAGCTAGGGCAACGGAGTGATATTCTGTCTCAAAAAAAAAAAAAAAGAATTATGGGAAAATGTTCACCACATAACCATATATGAACAAAGCATAATTGAAGCTGTATGTGCTGAAAGAAAATGCACAAAAATGTTAGCAGCTATTATCTCAGGAGCTTTAGGGGATTTTCATGTGGTTCTTCACGTATTTTTTTGTGTTATCTTTTTTCAAAAGTTTCCAATTTGCATGTATTTCTTTCATAATCAGAAAAATGTATTTTAAAGATTCATAGTAGCTTTTTGGCTAAGTGTTGAAACCTACTGAACTCTATGAAAAGGGAAGAGGGTCATTATACTAGAGGAAATGAAATGTTTCCTGGGGCAACAAAGGCTTGGACAATCTTCTATTCTTGAAGCTGAGCCACATGTCTATGGAATTCCCAGAGAAAAGGCTTTTCCGAGGACACTTCTGGAGGTCTTTGACATCTTTTGTTGTACTACTAGGGAACATCAGACAGTAGTACATTTCAGGGGAAGAACTGCGGAAGCCAGTGCAGGCTCGTGGTTTGGTCCTCAGGCTTCGGAGACAGACTATGTGGACGCAGAGCCCAGCCCAACCCCTTTCTAGCCAGGCAACGTTGAGAAATTTATTTTCCTTTCTGAACTTCAGTTTCTTCATCTCTGAATGGGAATAATAATAGAACTTTGGTCATTGGGCACAGAAATAAGTGAGATAATATATAAAGAGCTTAAAACCGTGCTTGGTTTATGTTACCTGCTGCTTAGCTCAGTGGGAGAACCAAATTCTCACTCCTCTGACCACCTTTCCATCCCCCCAACGTACACAGAGTCTGCACGTGTATATGCACCCACACACCAAAAAATACAGGCTATGCATAGACAAAATATCTTCAGTGCCATTTTAGGCAACTATACAAGTTAGCTCCTAACAACTGTATTAAAAATAGAACATACTATTGCATACTAAAATATAATAATAAATAGAAAATGATATATTAAAAAACTATTTTTTCCACTATGTGTTTTAGGCTTCCTCTATGTCCATAGAAATTGGCCTTAATATTTCACCATATCCATTGCTTCATTTTCCAAATCCCTTAAAAATAAACAATAATAGAGGGACTCTGAAGAAAATGTGCAGTATGGCAATGCAAGAAGGCTTAGCCCTGTGTGCCAGGGCTCCCAGTGAGGCAAAGGCCTGGGTGCTGCCCTGACATCTGACCAGCAGAGCTGTCCAGCTTGAAGAGACCATATGGGCTTGGCCAGTGAGAACACCCAGAGCACCCGTGATGACTCAACACTTACCCCTTGCCCGGCCCCAGCACTCTGGTGCTTTACACTTTGATACTTTGAAGAACACTTTGTCAAAGACCCTGCCTTTGTGTAAGGTAGCACCTGCTGGATTTTGAAGAAAAGTAAAACAATCCATTAAATCTACAGTGAAATCATAAGATCATTTTCCAATGAGTAGCCCTACTACTGAGAGCCCACTTGCAACCAGGAGGGAAGCCAGCCTGGGTACAAAGCCAACATGAATAAAGACAGAAAGAAGGAAAGCCAGACCCCTGCTACAACTATACCCAAAGCTTGGAACTTCTTCTAGGCTTCTCAGTTATACGGGCCAATAAAATCTTTATGCTCTAAAAAAAAATAATAATGATAACTAATAGTTTATATTATAAATATTAGTAAAGCAACCAGATATTCTATAGAACAAATGAGTTTTCTATTTTGGCTTAGAGTCATAGAACCAAATTTATGGAGCATGGACTTACACAGAGTCACACCTACCAAAGCTTTAGCAATAGTATGTTTGTTCTTTAGGAATTCCAAATCCTATTTCTTTTGGAATACTCTTGGACTCAGATTCATTTCATATGTTTTAAAAGTCTAAGCCATGGGGGGAGGGGAGCGCAAAATAAAAAATGTCTAAGCCATAAGTATGCGAGCATAGTCCGTAAGTCGGCTCTTTGGCTGCAGGTTGGGAAGACTCTCCCTGAGAAGGAGTAACTACTGGGTGAGAGGTGCTGGAGCCCTGGACTGACCTGCGATTCCTGCCCGGTCTGGGCTGGCTGAGGGACTTGGGCCCAAGGGAACATATGTGAACACGCAGTGTTCCAGGGACTCTCTCACCCATTTTTTTTCCCCCTGTGGATTTGTTGCTGGAGGGAACATACCTAGCACTAAGGAAAGGGGAAACTAGCTACATTTTAGAAAAGAAACTGCTTGACTTAAACACAGTTTCTCCTTACCATTCTCTTTGGTTTCAGAGAAGGGTGAGCAGGAAGAAACATGCTGGTAGAGAGGGGAATGGTTAGAGCAGCCCTGTCTTTACCTTGTAAATGCTGAAAAACTTGAATCGCTGAATAGTTTTAACTGGCTTTTGCCTGTTGAGATAATAAAAACCACCTTTAGGCAGCTCAGGGAAGAATACAGTGATGAGGAATTAGAAAACTCCCATCAAGGCCAGTTCATATCAGGTTCCAATTTGTCTTATAAATACATTAATTTTATCTTGCAGACTTGAAAAGTTGATCTTTCCAAAGAGCTTAGAATTGGAGGGTACCTAATGGACTAGAAGAAATAGAACGATTTGAGATAGAATGTTTTGGGATGGGTTGGAACTCCCCTGTACAAAATCATTGAAGATTTCATTGCATTCATGATGAGGTGCCTTTCTTCAGACTAGCATTTAAAACACTCCACAATTTGGTCCATGCTTCCTTTTCTAGCCTTTTCTCCTGCTAAACTTTTTTTATCCCATGCAAACACCTGTGACTCCTTTCATACCATTTCTTACCTCTGGGCTTTTGTGCAAAGGGCTCCATTCCTGCTTGGAATGCTCCCTTCCTCTCCCTACCCCCAAGATTTGCCCGTCAAATTTATATTCTTTATTTAAAGCATAGCTCAAACCTGACATACTCCAAAATGTCTCACAAGGTTCCTGCAGAAAAGAATCTCCCATAATATTTTACGTGTACCAATATTGTACACTTATCGCCGTCTGTCTTGTATCACAGTTATTTCTGTGTTTATGTTCCACACGTTGCTTCCAGCTTGTCAAATGCAAGGGTCACGTCTCTTTGTAATCTCTGATCTTTGCACATATGTATAGCTCACAGACTCGGGACATCCCCTTCTCCTTATAGTACTTACTTGCTACCCATAACATTAGCTCTCCCGTATTTGTTCAAGCATGGTTTTAAGAGTTCTATATGTAGCAACTGGTTTGAAACACATAGCACTGGTAGGTAGGTTACCATTATTGTCCCCAGTTTACAGTTGGAGAAACTGAGAGATTACATAAATTGCCTTTGGTTACACAGCTAATAAGTAGCAAAACTGGTATGTGAATCCAGACAGTCTGCTTCTGGAGATCATGCTTTTAACCACTAGGAGAAGTACAGTCTGCCCTCTGTATCCACGGGTTTCCATGCAAATTTGGTTGAATCCTCTGATACGAAACCTGCAGCTACAAAAGGCAGACTATATATAAATATATATATATGCACACAATAACCCTCAATCTTAATTATTGTGTTAATTATACTTCTGGAGAAGTCAGAGATTTGATAAGCCACAAATTGGATGTGGAACTCTAGAAGTCTAATCTAGAAGTCTAGAGTCTAGAGGTCTGATACCATAAAGTCCCAGATTAGGAGAATTAGATTGCACATAGGTAAATCCGTTGAAAATTGGAAGCTGTTGATATAGACATTTCTTATGTTTTCAGGCTGCCCAGCATCTTTTGATCACTCTTGTTACTTTTAGGAAATCTCTGGCCTTAGGTATTCTGCTTCCCCAAGATCGAAACCCAGAAAACTCAATTCTTGGGGGTCCTTTGCAGCCAGTGCATAGAGAGTGAGACTATACTCCAGAAAAGTCGAGTTCTCACCCAGAAATTGGCTTTGGTGCTGGCCAGCAGTATGGGCACTGTGAAGTCAGTCCTGGGCAGCGAGGCCAATGGTGTGCCCACCATGGTGGGGAGAACAGAGCCAGCAGCACCAGGCTCCTCTCCAGCCAGTTCTACACCATGGCCTTGAGTGTCATTCCTGGAAATGTTGCCTCCAGCCAGTCCTTCCACTGATTCTGTGGGCTACCCAGTATGCTTTTTTTTTTTTTTTTTTTTTTTTGAGACAGAGTCTCACTCTGTTGCCCGGGCTGTAGAGTGCCGTGGCTTCAGCCTAGCTCACAGCAACCTCAAACTCCTGGGCTCAAGCAATCCTTCTGCCTCAGCCTCCCGAGTAGCT
>CAUYRT010099946.1:0-11615 GCA_963574885.1 Lepilemur ruficaudatus | reverse complement strand
GCATGGTGGCACATGCCTGTAGTCCCAGCTACTCGGGAGGCTGAGGCAGAAGGATCGCTTGAGCCCAGGAGTTTGAGGTTGCTGTGAGCTAGGCTGACGCCACGGCACTCTAGCCTGGGCGACAGAGTGAGACTCTGTCTCAAAAAAAAAAAAAAAAGAATTCAATACAGACTCTAAGAAGAACTGTAAGTTATCTTTAACTTATTATGGAAGCTTTCAGACAATGCAGAAGTAGAGGGTAGTGAATGCCTGCTTTAACAGTTACTAACATTTTCCAAACCATTATTAAACCAACATGTAAATGTCATTTTTATTGGTACAAGTTTATGTTATTTTGTTAAGCCATAGCGAAATTTTAAAATATATATCTTTTTATTATGGTGAGGTGCGCCTTTGTATTCCTTCTGTTTTTCAGATATTGCATTTGTTAAGTTTTTAAGTAGTGAAGATTTTATGGTGAAGATGAAGGAAGAAAGAGTAGGGCCTCTAAATCCTTACCATCATATCATATAATCTTGCTCTTTAATTTTTTTTAATGAAACTCCTTATTAAGCATTGTGCTAGGTGCTGAAACATATATAAAAGTTTATATTAAATAATTGAATAATCCTAGTTTTATACCAAGTCTTCCCTAAAATGTTTCTTTTCTACAAAATTTAGCATGTCTCCAAAATTAGGTTTCCTGACCAGAGGTGTGTTTTGTGGGTTAGATTATAGAAATTTACTCCAGATCATGTAAGAAATGAAACAGAGATCAGGTGATTTGTCCAGTGTCTCACAGTTAGATGATTTTTTATTGCTTGTACAAGTCATTATAGACTGCTCATCAGCTTCCTTTGATTCTTTTTTCTTTTAAAGTCTATATATTTCTAAAAATGTACACTCAAGGTAAAATAATTCAAAGGATACAAAAAGAGATAAAGTAAATCAAAGTCCCCTGATTCCTGTTTCTACTTCCTGGAGCTTACCAGTTTTAAAAGGATTTTGTAACTTAGGAATTTTTCTATATGTAACTGAGAGCCAATGTTTACTGTAAGAAAATATGCAGCAGATTTTTGAGTTATGGCATGAGTATGCTTATTTATGGTTTAAGTCCCTGCCCAGGAATTGCTGGATCAGAAGGATATGCATTTACAATTTTGATAATCAGATATCATAATGCTAAATTGTTTTTTAAAGAGACTAACTTTGGTGTTACATCTACACTTTCATCCGAGAGTCATCCTCGGTAGCCAAATCAAGCGTCTCCACTCCAGATTTAATTAAAGCATTTTATTAAATAGCCCCTAACTTCTTACTTACTTGACTTTTACTGTCACCTCCTTTACATTTTTTTTAATTCTGCTCTGTTTCTCAGTTTTGCATCTCTTTCTGTATTTTTCTCAGCCTAGGTGTATCAAACACTGTACTACTTTAATAAAAGCTTCCATTAAAATTTTGGGGAAGAAAGCTTTGGAAAACATAGCAAAAGTACAAGTTTTTGTTTAAACATAACAGAAAAATTACTGCTAGTAATACAACTCAAACGAAAACTTGGAAGTTTGTAATAAAAACTTCAACCTATGATATTTTAAGAAGTAGGAACAGGAAGACAAACTGAGAGTAAAGAATTCTTTCAAAGATAAAAGGAAATCTGTATAAGTCTTAGATTGCTTCTGGAGAAGAAAATAGAGTTGAACAGAGTGGGTTGGCTTTTTTTTTTTTTTTGACCCCCTAATAGTTGTAAATTTGAAGAGTAGTGCCAAAAGTGATACTGAGAATCTCCTGATAATGATATTATCCACCACAAATTGAAACTTCCTATGCTGAGTTTTCATGTGTTTCTCATTTAATCCTTAACAGTACTCCTATGAGGTGAATACACTTATAATATGTTCCATTTTACAGATTGGAAAACGAAAATTATAGAGTAATTTACCCACGTTCATACAGCTAGTAAATGAATTATAGGTAGGCATCATGAACCAGAGTTTGTGTCCTGAAGTCCAGGTGACAGGTGATGACCAGAAAACTTAAAAGGAGAGCTGAAAAAGTTGTCCATGACAGCCAGGAAACATAAATTTAAAAAAGAAATTTTAATTAGAGTGATTTCTGGAAAAGTAAATTTATGTATTAGAAATGATGGTAGGCAGTCATTATATATCATTTTCATCAAAGTAGTTTTACTAAGTGCTTATCTATTTTTAACTTCAGTAGGCACTGTATGCAGCTGGTGATAAGGTCTATATTGTATGAGTTTACAACTTAGGACAGAAAAATTTATGCATTATAAGCTGTTAAAGCTTTGTAAAACACAGTGAGCTGTGCTTACTCTAGCTTTTTGGTTCTTATGTAGGTCAGTGGTTTCCTTATCATTAACCTTTAAAGATAAACAGGAGGAGCTAGAGACAACTCATTTATGCATTTGGTGTTTGTTTAGTGTTTGCTATGTGCAGGATGCTGTCCTGTACCTTATAGAAGATAAAAAATGATGAATAAATTTATCTTTAATTGTAAAAAGCTGTTGATCTAATGGAAAGAAACGGAAACCATTTCAGGGACAAACTCTTCTCCCCTTGATGGTGTTAATTTCTAAACCTAGAATTCCATAGAAGAATTTGAATTAATGAATTTTATTGCATTATTTGCATCATTTAATACCAGTTGGATGAGATCTTTTTTTCAAATGTTTGTTGTTCCTTTTTTTCCTCAAACTCTTAATTGTTTACATTGGTTTGAATTGTGAATGAATTATTCAAATAAATAAAAGGTTTTGAAAGGAAAAAAAGATGTTAAAAAGCTTTGCCTCTTCATTTCTGATGTATGTTTTTCCTTAACTTCATAATGCTAAAATAGTTCCCCATTGTAAAGTTAATGGAAGGAAAAGTGACTGTAATTTGGAGATGATTGCACTTTCATGTTGCATCTCTAGAATTTATTTCTATTCTAATAAATCATGATAATCTATGAACAAATGTATACTCTTTTTTTTCCCCTAGGGCATAAATAATATTGCTGCTATGCTTCCCAGCTGTAGTCTGAATCAACCTAAATTTTAAGCAGAAGGTGAACCTCTGAGGTCAGTTAAAGTAGCAGTTGGTATTTCTTGTTGGTGTTTCCTATTCATTCATTTATTAATTTTTAATTAAAAAGTTGTAAGTGAAGTTACTTTTCAAGGGCTCCGATGACTCACTTAGCTTTAAAGGGCTTTAGAGGTGTGATTGGGAAACAGGAGAGAAAAAAAGATGGGAGAGAAAAAGAAATGCTGAAGAGAGGTTAGAAAAAGAGCTATGTTTGGCTTGGAACAGATAACCCAGTCCAGTCGCAGTCCTCAGTTGTGCTGTTCAGTGCCGATTTTGACATACTGTAATAATTCCATTGTAATGGACTACGTTCACGTAACTAGAGAATGAGTACTTTGACTCATAAGTAAATCAAGGTAACAGAAATGTACCAACTTTAATTCAGTGTTCTTCAATTGATCAGGATCTGCCACTGATAGAACTATTCCTCTAACATTCTGAGAATTGCTGCAAAGACTAGACTTGGAAACTCTTGAAAGTCTGAATTGTATTAGCCAAGTGTCCTGTTAGAGTTAATGCCTCTACTTCCTTGTTAATCTGGCTTTGCTACTTTTTGTGATCCTGCAATACTAAAGCTTGCTTTTATCTTGTTTTAGGGTAGAGGAAAGAGTCAGTCTAGTTAGGATTCATTTAGTAAACATTTATTGAATGCGTGTTATGTGCTAAGTCCTGGTATACAAAAATAAAGAAGAAACATGTCCTGCTTACCATGTGTATTATTGGTTCTTGAACAGTGTTATATATCAGTGTTAAAGTACAAAGATGTTAGACTTGTAGGAATTTTAAACCTTTTATTAGGAAAGTTCTCAAATTAGCTTACAGACAAGTAGGCTAGATTTAATAGTTACTAACCTAGTGTACCCTCTCCCCTTCTTCTCCATGCCATTTACATGCCAAGAAACCAAGTCTTGAAGACTAATACACCTTTTGGATTTGTTTCTTCTGATACTATCTCATTCCTTTATCCCCTATAATTCTTTTACACTGGAAGTGAGATCCAAAACCTCATTTGGATTTAGTTAAACATTTTTGGTGAGAATATTCTTAGTGATTCTGGGAACATAACAGACATTTAATAATCTGTGGGGGTGATATTTTGGCAGCCTTTGAGTTTCTGATTTCTCATCAACCTTTCTTCTAAGGTTTCCTGAATCAATTATTTGATTAGGTTTGACAATGTGACAGTTTTCTAATTCTACTCTACATTCTGCTGTAATTATGAGGAAGAATTTTTCTTTGTTAGCAGAGCTCTTTGGTTACTGTTTGAAAGAAGTTGGGGGGAGATGAAGTCACTTTTTTCTTATAATCTTCAAAATAATTAGATATCCATAAATTTATATTGTTAAAAATTAGATTTTCTTTGCCTTTTTTGAGCTATATTGATTAGAGCTATACTTGCCACCAAATTCTTACACCAGTATTAACATAAAATTTTCTGCTGTTGCTTGCCAACCTAAAAATTCCAGTTGCCTCTGGTAACCTATTGACCAGAATTTTAGACCTCTGATGACATAAATGTATCATCATATAATAATTTCTAATGTGTGAGTTTTTAAAATTAAAGAGCTCTCTCCCTAATTTTTAAACTATGTTTAATTTATTGAAGATAAAAAATCACATATATTTTAAAAGAAAGGATGTGGGATCAAGGAGGACAGCCTTGGCAACAATGGCCCTTGAACCAACAACAGTGGATGCAGTCATTCCAGCACCAACAGGATCCAAGTAAGGAAACAAATTGAATTTGGAAGCGGGGGGGATAGGGGTTAGATAATATGGAGATTGGTAGGATATAGATGATGATGAGGTTAAGGGAGATGGAATTAGAATTGGTTTATTGGATCATTTTATGGACAGAATGTAATCTTTTCTCAGAAATAGCCTTGCAGTAGCAGGAAATAGATTTCCCTTTTGCAGACTTCCTCAGAGGGTAGAAAGCTTTTTGAAGATTTTACATTTTTTATTAGTCCTTGTTTTTCTAAAGGAAGAGAAGTCTAAAATATGTTGCCTAAGTAGAACATACTTCTTTTGTTAAGTCTGAATCTAACGATTCTATCTAGATCATATTCAACTATATGGTATGGTGTATAATTTAAAATGTCTGTTTACAATGGAATATTTCATACACATGCACAAAGGTAGAAACAAGAGTATAGGGAGCCCCCATTTATTACTTAGCTTTAACAGTTATTCATAGTGGCCAATTATGTTTCATCCATATGACCCTTTATATTGCTCTGCCCCCACTGGGTTAATCTGATGCTATTTCTTTTGGGGTTTTTTTTTTTTTTATAGCCACACAGTATTCTGTTACAGGACTGTACTATAATAAACTCACTTTTGGATGTTTGTCTATGGCTTTTCACTTTTTGAAACAATTAGCATAATCTTGTATATGTATCATTATTCACTTGTCCACTTATTAGGAAAACAGTTAGGTTTGTTAGGTCATAGTTCCATATTTGAAAAATTTTAGACAGACGTTGCCAAGTTTAACCCCTTATGGATTATGCTTATTTTATGTTTCAACCAAAGTGTATGAAAATGCCTATTTAATCTTCACTCAACTGAGAGGTGAAAAAATATCTTGTTCTACTTTGTTTACTTTATTAATAAATATTAGATCTTACAGTGTTAAGTATACGTATTTGGGAAGGAAAAAGGGACAGTCTTCAAGGTAGTGGAGACAGTGAATTTTGAGTAAAGACTGGTTAAGAAGTTGTTAAGGAGATGTGTTTTGCTAAAGAAGGGAGCCTTAGAGAAGGGCAACTGTGAGGAGCAACAAGAATAGATAGCAACACTTAATCTAAGGTCTATAGGCTTGAATATAGGCTTGGAAAGATGAATAAGGCATGTTGAAAGAAGAAATAAGATTGAGTTTGATGATTTTTATGGCCTAAAAAAACAGGTGATGACTTAAAAACTCAGTAAACTAAGATGCAGGGAATAAATTTCTTAGGAGTTAACAACATAGAAGAAACATGTTAAGAGTGGGGTCCTTTTCTGACAGTAAGTGGTTTATATTATTTTCTAGCCTGGATATGGGTTATTTTCTAAGCGTCCTTTCAGACATAACATTCTGTAAGATTTTAAATCTCTTCTAAGAAATAACTGAGATCATTGTTTTTCATAGAGACACTATCTTTTAGCTCCAACACTATGAAGGCTAAATTCTGTGTTAATTTATGTTAGGCCAGATTGACTGGGCTGCATTGGCACAAGCTTGGATTGCCCAAAGAGAAGCTTCAGGACAGCAAAGCATGGTAGAACAACCACCAGGAATGATGCCAAATGGACAAGATATGCCTACAATAGAATCTGGTCCAAACAATCATGGGAATTTTCAAGGGGATTCAAACTTTAACAGAATGTGGCAACCAGGTTTGTTGTTTATGTTTTCCAAACTTTTTTTCCAAACTTTTTAAAATAATGAGGAATAATATTACATTTTAAAATTTGCTTAGTTTTATGACTTCTTGAAAGTAATGCTCCTTAAAGAGTAGGTAGTTTCAATTTGATTTCACCTTGACATTTTTTGGTTAAAATTATTCTGTACTCAGTCTGCTAGCATTGTGGCACTCAGTTTGATTCTTTTCTTGGTTCTTCATTCCTAGGCTGACAGGGGCTGGGAACACTCTGGAAACCTCACTTGGCATCTAGGGAAGAGAGCATTCTTTGTCTCTCTGTTGCAACCTCTGGCCTTTTCAGAAGCAGCACTGGCAGAGTAAAACATGTCTAGCCTCTAATTAAAGAAAAATTGTGTCACTCTGTGACAAATTAGTCTGTCAAATACACTCTGCCCCTACCATTCACCCACCTTTTTCTTCCCTTTTTTGTTCCTTTGTTTGTTTTTTTTACTTCACTGGTTTAGATTCCTTGATGCTCATTCAGTTTTCCATGGCTTGTGTTATTCTTTTTAAAAGTTACTTCAAACTGTTTATGGAGGAATCAGTCACACATTTGGGTATGCTGATGGTGAAGTCATATCCTCCTTTCCTTATTAATACTTATTGTTTCTCACTATAAGAATGAAAAACTTAGGAATTAATCCCATGACATCACTTTTAAAAAGACAAATAATTCTAATCTTTGATACTGTGAGGTGGTTTATTTCTAGCTTTCTTGAAAGCCAGTTTTCCCCAAGTTTGAAAATGTTTTGGTTCCCAAGTTCAAATTCATAAATGACTCACCCTAGCATCCCCACCTCCTGATTTTACTCTACTGGCTTTCTTTGTGACCCTGGGCGAGTGATTTACCTCTGTGTGCCTCAATTTCCCTTCCTGAAATTGGCAAAAATAATACCTGATTTCTCCCTACCTCACAGGGATGTTGTGAGGATAAATGTGTTGATGGAAGAAAGATATATAAAATCTCAAGGTATTATTTTTGTGGCATTGTACTGAACAAAAACAGAAAGATTCAACCAAAAATATTGCTTTGGATTTTGTTACATTCATTAAAAATAATTTTGAGCATTTGGTTTCCATTTGTTTAGGGTATGAATTAGAGTGGAATTAGCTCATTTGAATTATTTATAAGACAGTGTAGTTCATTGTTTATTTTTAAGATATGCAAAAGGAATTTGACCAAGAAGTCATAATATTTTTATCTGTTTCTTTACTGAAAAATCTAGCTTTCTTGAGATCTTAAAATTTTGTGTTTATTTTGTTATAACTCCCTGTTGAATGTTTTTATGCCTAAATCCTAAATAGAATGGGGAATGCATCAGCAACCCCCACACCCCCCTCCAGATCAGCCATGGATGCCACCAACACCAGGCCCAATGGACATTGTTCCTCCTTCTGAAGACAGCAACAGTCAGGACAGTGGGGAATTTGCCCCTGACAACAGGCATATATTTAACCAGAACAATCACAACTTTGGTGGACCACCCGATAATTTTGCAGTGGGGCCAGTGAACCAGTTTGACTATCAGGTGAAAGATATTTTGTTGCTTTAATATTGTAGATGTGCACGTAATCCATTCTTTGGAAGTGTCTCATCAAGAATACCTAAGAGATGTGTTTCATTTTTCATACTTGCACAGATAAGCACATACTACTGTGTCTCAAAAAAGTTACCAATTTTTGAGTATTAAAATCATAAGATTTTTGTTTTCTCATTGTTTTATTTGATTAGGAAAATGGTATAAAGGATCACTTGGGGAAAATTTGAATAAAATGAAAAATGTATAAGTGGAATAGCTATATTATGTTTTGTTTTCTAATTTATAATTTCAAAATGATATATTTAAATGTTAAATAAAAGTTAGAAAATACACCGTAGTTGAATATATTATTTATCAATAATAGATTATGGTTAAGACATGAATAAAACACATGAACATCTTCCTAAGTGCAATTCCTTCTGCTAAGTAGAGTTTTGACTGTTTTTCTAGTGTTGTCATTTTTTTTTCCATTCTGACATGACATGTTAATTGGAATTGTACATAATTTTCTTTGTAGCATCCAATTCATTCCTAGGGACATAGAACTCTATGGGAAATAGTGTCATTATGTGGGGGTTTATTTTCTTTATCCCCTTTGCCAGGGTCTACCCTTAAATTATAGTGCTAGGTGTCATTTTGAAATAACTGATTGCAATTGCTACCTTACAACTGTGCTATCATAATTTAAAATTTTGAAAAAACCCATATATTATTTTACTGATTCTCAGATAGATTTGATAATGGACATATAATATCCACCTTAAGACAATAATCCTCTCAATACATATTCAGATACTTGTATACTCATACTTGATATACAGATATGAAAGTTTTCATTTTGTTTTTGAAGAATTATAGTGGCAGGGAACTTCTACTTACCCCACTTCTGCTTGGTAGATCCCATGCTAACAAGACAAAGAGCTCTAATGACAATTGGCCTAGAAAAGGCTCTGAAAATAGCAAAATTGCAAAAAATATTTAATGTAATCATTATATCTTTGCTTATAAATAAATATGTCTTGCAAGATTATAGAAACAATTGAAGTTTACTGTAAGTAGGAAGTTGAAATTGACAAAAAATTTTCCTGGATTTTCTGGTTAAAGAAAAGTTAATATTTATTTGATGTCTTAATGGTGGTAAGATTAGTTTATAAATGGATTGAGAATACAAAAGTACATATATATATATGTAACCTATATTTCTTGAAAAAAGCTATCAGCTGGCTATTAGAAGGCTCTTTGCATTGACATAAGCAAAAAATCTTTCTTAAGAAAAGTAAGCCTAGATTCTTGGGGCTACAGAAGTATCGGTGGATATTAGAACCGTGGAATTCTTGGATTTGCTGCACACATGGATTTCTACTGTCCCAGTTCATAACACACGTGTGTCCCAGAGAGTGTATTGTATTAATGTGAAGAAAAATAAACTGCAATACTCTTTCAGCATGGGGCTGCTTTTGGTCCACCGCAAGGTGGATTTCATCCTCCTTATTGGCAACCAGGACCTCCAGGACCTCCAGCACCTCCCCAGAATCGAAGAGAAAGGCCATCATCATTCAGGGATCGTCAGCGTTCACCTATTGCACTTCCTGTGAAGCAGGAGCCTCCACAAATTGGTAGCTATTTAACTAAGTTTAGTGAACGACAATTGACATGACTTGTTTATCATATAAAAATGGTATCTTGTTTTCTTATTTTTAATTTGAATTTTTTTAATTTTTAAATTTTTTTGTAGAGACAGGTTCTTACTATGTTGCCCAGGCTGGTCTCGAACTCCTGGCCTCAAGTGATCCTCCTGCTTCAGCTTCCCAAATTGCCGGGATTACAGGCAGCCACCACGTTTACCCAGTGTCTTATTTTCTTAAATTGTTCTAGTACTTCCAATGTGTTAGGAATTGATACTTCAAAACCCTATTATTTTATAGTCACAGACCTTAAAATTAAAAAAACAATATACTGGTCTGAAATTAAGTTCGAATAATTTTCTTTAAATCTTTATCTTAAACTCCAGATTTTGTGATGAAATATAAATTTATAATGGCCACAGTATCTTGGTATTTTTTTCAATGTTGACACGTCAGTTCATTATGTAGTTATAAGAGCCCTTCCCCTTTTTTAAACCCCTAACTATTCTCTGTCTACTCTCAGTTCATCTGATATATGCTGCCATATTTTCCTTTGATTATTTCACTTTCCCTAAGTATTTTGGCAGAAAATTCTAATTTTTAAATATTAGGTCATTAAATATGAAATGTCCGACTTCAAACCGAAAGTATAGTTTGTTATATCTCAAACAAGAAGCAGTACAATTAATCAAAGTATGCGCCTAAACTGTTGACACAGTTTTGACCACTTAATGGTAGCTTGTCTATACCAGAAGTGAGGAAGCCTAGAGAGTGAGTGGCAATGAAATCGAGAAAGGCATTTTCCACAGCTTGTTGAGAATTGAATATTTTTCCTTGCAGGAAGTGATCCAAAGCCTGGAAGAAGTGGTAGTCAATTAGTACAAGGTCTGGTGAATATGGTAGATGACAGAAAGTTTCCAAGTCTAGCTGCTATAGTTTGAGCAGTGTTGTTTGTGTGACGTGTAGTTGAGCGTTGTCTTGCAAGAAGATTGGCCTGTCTCTATTGACTAATCTTGGCTGTTTCATCACAAGCATCCTCATCATTTTGTCCATTTGGTTGCAGTAGACATCCGCTGTAATCGATTGATCAGGCTTCATGAAGCTATAGTGGTTAATACTAGTGCTGGATCACCAAGTAGACACCAGGTTTTTTTGATGCATATTCAGTTTTGGACTGTGTTTTGGCACTTCATGTTTATGTGACCATTGTGCTGCATGCTCATGATTGTCAAGGTAATCCATTTTTCGCCACATAAAACAATACAGTATAGGAATGGTTTCCCTTTATGATATGACAGCAAGGAAAGGCAAGCTTCGAGGCAATTTCTCTTCTGACACTCATTTAATTCTTGTGGAACCCATCTGTCCAGCTTCTTTACCTTGCAGATTTGTTTCAAATGATCCAATATTGTTGGAATAGTAATGTCAAACCTTGCTGCAAATTTACATGTAGGTTGAGATGAATTCTCTTCCACTACAGCTTTCAGCTCGTCATTATCCACCTTGGTCTCAGCTTGCCAATGTGGCTCATTTTCAAGATTAAAATTACCAGAACAGAACTTCTCAAACAATCAACATAGTGTTCATTCATTACCCACATCCTTCCCAAACACTTCGTTGATATTTTGAGCTGCCTGTGCTGCATGGATTCCACAATGGGACTCATATTTGAAAATAACACATTTTTGACTTATCCATGGTTTCACAAAAATTGCTCTAAGAAAAAATGTGCAAGATAATCACAAGGCAAAACATGCATTTGAAAGACTGAGGATGAGGCCGGGCGCGGTGGCATGCGCCTCTAATCCTAGCACTCTGGGAGGCCGAGGCAGGCGGATTGCTCAAGGTCAGGAGTTCGAAACCAGCCTGAGCAAGAGCGAGACCCCGTCTCTACTAGAAATAGAAAGAAATTAATTGGCCAACTAAAAATATATAGAAAAAATTAGCTGAGCATGGTGGCACATGCCTGTAGTGCCAGCC
>CAUYRT010099943.1:0-32638 GCA_963574885.1 Lepilemur ruficaudatus | reverse complement strand
ACCAAAATACTCTGGAGGGAGAAAAGAAAATTCAGTTTGTGTAACTGACCCTTGCACAGTTTAACTGTCAAATAAATTCCATAATGGACAATTTAGAAATCTAATTTGGTAATCCTAAGAAACTCCCTCCTACTCATAATCCCTTCCTCATGTTCTCTAAAAGATTCAAGAAACAGCAATTATAACATTGATATCTAAGTATACTTTGTAAAGTATTTCTACGTTCTCCCTGGTATTCTTCTTAAAATCATCCTAGCTTTCCTGGAACCTAGAAGCTGTCTTTTAGTTACAGTTTTCATATGTTAATATTTTCTGCCATTTTCTGTTTGGAAGAGAAGCAAACTGGAAAAATTTATAAATGAGAAAGACCTCAAGTAACAAAAATTATATGTCACTCGTAGCTCCACTAATGGCTCCAAATGTCTGAAATGAGGTAGATCTTTTCCCAAAGACATCCTCAGTGTATATCTATACCTTATCTTTAACCACTGTTTAAACTCCACCTCTAACTAACAAATTAGCAAGATCTCCAAAGTCCATTTATAAAATGAGGATATTCTGGAGTTTTGTAAGTTCCAGAAGTTCATAACCATCTGAGCGATGCTATAGTAGAAAGTAAACCTCGAAGCATCAGGGATCTTGACTGAAAATTGCACCCCACACCTGCTGAGCTCGTCTGGAGCTGCCAGAGTAGACGGGGAAGTTGGACCAGGGGCCTTTGCATAGGCCATCACCCCTCACCATCAATCAAAATGATGTCTGTGAGTATCTACTGAGAACCTAGAGCTCTGCTCAGCATCATAAAGGCAGGGCCAAGCAGAACCGACTCCAGAGCCACACCTCGTCCTTTGAAAAACAATCGTCAGGGGAAATTTTCAAATAAATTCACCTAGAATTATCCACTATGTCCTCCAGAAATTCAAATGTTTAGAAATATAAACCCAGCATATACTTTCTTTTCAGGGTTTTATAAAGTTCAAGGGTTTACATAATGATCATATGCATGCCAAATGATTTGTAAGAAATAAAATTTGAAAAGGATCAGATATTAGATAAAATCGAATTAGAAAATACAATAACAAATCAAAAACATTTTATTACTGACTACTGGCTTTTGCTTTTGTGAAAACAGATGTTACAATAATGTTATTTGTTCAAATAAACCCCATTTGACATTCTTACAAATGTTCAGGGAAAGAAAGTGTGTTGTCCTTATATTTATTATTTCTCTTTGAAGTCAATTTTATTTATTTCAGCATCCTGGCCATCTACGTCCATATAACATATTTATCTTCATGGGTAATTCACCTTACACATGAAATGTAAAAGCTATCTGGAATAAACCCGTTGCAAAAAATTGATGTTACCTGCTAAATCTTTCTAGTAGTTTATTTGATCATCACCAAAATAAATGAGTGAGACTTGCCCGCTCTTCTCAGATTTTTTCAATAACGGTTTTAGAAACAAATGGAATAATCATCTTTTAGATATTTTGAAGTGTGCTTAAGGTGGTTCCGGACTCCTTTACAAAAGCTACCTGTGGACCAATCCTGGGCCCCGTGTTAATTTCACAGACGTCTAGCAGCCAAGGTTGAACCCGGCAGGGGAGGGCAGAGAGCGCGGTGCCGTGTGTAAGATAGCAATCATCGGCCCTATTAAAACGGTGCCGTATCTTCCAGCCCCGCACTCAGGATTCGCAATAATTCCCGGCGTTAGCGCTGGCTAAGCGACAAATTGATGGGGAAGAAGTTGGGGAGGAAAATGACCCTGGACGCAGAGTGTTGGTTTTACACCGCTGGGTATCTGTTACATGCGAATTTCCTCTGGCGCCAGCAGGTATTTTGAGCTGGCAACCAGAGGGATCCCAGAGGGGAGGGATGGAAGTGGGTAAGAGGAAGATGTGAGTTTGGGGATCAAAGCTTTAAAGATCCTGGAGGAAATCGCTAAGATCCGGATTGATTGGTCAGAGGGCTTTAAGTGGGATATGGAAGATATTTCGAATTTCTGAGGCTTAGAGCAGCAGGGGAAGGGGTGGAAAGGTAGGAAGTAAAGGAGATCTCAGAGGAGAGATCACACCAGACAGGCCCACAGGGAAGATGAGAGGCTTTTTACTCTGGGGACTCCTGAGGGCAGCTCCAGCCGGCAGACAGTGCCAGCGTGCAGGGCACGGGCTGCGACCACTCCTAGTGACACCACGAAGCTCCGAGGGGACACTGAGGTTCCGAGGCCAGCCAAGGGTGCAGGGGCGCGGACGTTCGCCCAGCGGCCAGGGCGAGTCTCCCCCGGAGGTCTAGAAGGCAGAGCTGTTAAAGCCCGGCTGCCCGCTGAAGCGCACAGTAAAAGTGACTGCGATTTATTTGGATTAGTCACTATAAAGGTCTGGGGAGACAGCTATTTATCCGATGCAGGACCTTGACAAATTGACTGGGCAGTGCAAAAGAGAACAGTCCCTCTGACCCCAGGCAGTGCTGGGGCGGAAGGCAGTATCCTCCCACCTGCTCCCGGCTCCAGCGGCGCGCACCGCCGGCGACAGGCGCATCTTCACCTGCAGACGCGCCGCCCCAGCCCGCCAGGATGTCCTCTCCCCGGCCTGAGGGCTCGGGCTGCAGCCTTCAGGCCTCCAAGGGAGGTTCACGCTCACTCTGCGGCGGCACCTTCTCCCCAGGTTCCGGGAAGGTCACCAGATCTGCGATCTGGCCCGGTTGCCCTGCAGGTGACCCAGTACAACGGAGGGTCCACCTGGATAAAGTCGTTTGGTCTGGCAACATCCGGGTCATATATCTGAAAGGTCGTTTAGAAGCCTTTTCTTTTTTCAAGCATTGACAAGTGGTTTGAACCTGAAACTTAATTCCACTTAATATGGAATGCGACTCTAATGTACTGGTTCTTAATTGAAGATAACCTACCCCTTGGTGTCAGTGACTCCGCTGTAGATCCACTCCAAAAGCCTACAAGCCCTGTTCTTACAGCTCACACACCTAAAGTGAAAAGAACAAATCACTGCTAAATGCATTCTTTCTGTATTTCTAAACTTAATTTATTCATTTTTCAGAATTTCTTTCTGTCGTTAATATATTAAGTGCTACATTAAAATTCTTTAAAAAACAAACACATTTGTACTAAATATCTACCAACAAAGATAAATAGGTAAATTTCTAGCTTGCAATGCAATCAAAAGGGATTATTTTTCCAGGAGTATATTACTTTTAATGTAATTTATTGTTGCCTCAGCTTTAAGGGCAACGCTGTTTTATTAGGTAATGCAAATAGGTAGGGTTAGACTTTTAACGGAATTCTGACTCTTGATAACAAGTAAACCTAATAATTTTACCTTCAGGATCTGAAGCAGCATGTTTTGGACAACCTAGAAAGCTGTGCATCAAGCAATGAGGTTAATTTCTTAAATTGTTTGCCTTTATTTTGGTTAAAGACCTAAGACTGGGAGAGTGATTTGAATAAATTCTTTCTTATTCAGTAAAAGAAATTTGATCCCCTCAGTTAAAAAGATGAAAGTTCATTGTGGCCAAAAGATGAGTGTTTTAGCCTTTTTGATGGAGATTATTTGAACCTGAAAATTTTGTGTGGCAATCTATCTTGCTAAAAGTCAGGGCGAGATAAAGTGTAATCTGGCTCTGATTTCAGCTGGAAAGAAAACATCGAAATGACTGCTCATTTATCACTGTACCCACCCTCCCCCTCCTCCACCTTGGTTTAATTGACAATGTAACACCGAGCTGTTTGTGTCTTCCCTTGACTGTTGGAAATGAAACCAGCCCCGTTGAAGGGAGAGTTCTAAATTATGGGGTTTATTATGTAAAGAAATCATAAGAAAAAAGTGTAGGAAGCGGTTGTAAAAACTCTACTGTCAGCAAGAACACTGCAGAACCATCCAAATTTTGTGATGACTCATCACATTTTCCTCCTTGTTTTGCTGCTTAGTAAATTTGCATATGTAGGTTCCCTGACTAAGGTAGCTGTAATATTTAAGAGTTCAATCAACATATTATTTACGGCACTATTTTTAAACTGATTGGAAGAATATCCACTGTAGTGATTATGGAAATTTAAATGATCAGTTCATTTGTGTCTAGTACAGATAGTTATTTTAGCCAAGTAGACACAGCATTTATATTTTCTAAATAGATGCCTAAATTCACAAAAGAAAAAACAAGACAATATGCATATGTAATAAAATTTGATTTCAATAGTAATCATTTATAGAATATTAAAATAATAATAGGATTCCTTTTCCAATGATCTATCAAAATTTTTAAAAATGTAATACCCGATTTTGACGAGAATCCAATGATTCCAAATACTGTTTGAAAATGTGTAAATTAGAACAACCCAGGAATGTCCAAAATTATCATTTAAAGGCTTTAAATTGCATATACCCTTTAACTTAGCAATTCTATTTCAGGGAATTTATTTGAGGAAAAGAATCAAGGATATGCACAAAGATTTTACTTAAAAAATATTCACAATAACAAAAAAATGGAAATAAATATATACAATGCGAAAAATTATTTTTTAATTATGTCATAAAAGAAAATTGTATTACACCCAAAAATATTTGTGACATGTTAGATAACAAAATGGATTATCATAAAATATAATTCAATTTTTTGTGAAAATATATTCATATAAAAGATCCAGAAGATATACATGAATGTGGTTTATCACAGGGTAATAGTATTCTACTTTTTGTTTCAAAAGTTTTATATATATATACAATTTCAAAATACATAAAGATTATACAAGGGGAGTAAGTCTTCCTTTACCCATTTTGCTATTTGACTTGTTGGCTTTTTCTTATTGGTTTGCAAAGTTCTTGATAGTTTAAGAGAATGAGCTTTCGGTCATATATTTCCTAATATTTTTTCTATTTGAAATTTGTCTTTCTACTTTCTTTATATCTAAAATGTGTATATAGCACACCTATCAATCTATTCTTTCATGGCTTTTAGGTTTTATGTTTGCTTAGAAATCCTCCTCCCTTACACACATACACACACACACACACAGACACACACACAAATTACATTTTTTTAGAATTTCTCACTTTTCTTTTACTAGTTTTATTTTTTATTTATTTATAATTTTTAGAGACAGGGTCTTGCTCTATTGCCCAGGCCAAAGTACAGTGACACCATTACAGCTCACTGCAACCTTGAACTCCTGTGCTCAAGTGATCCTCCTCCCTCAGCCTCCCCGGTAGCTGAGACTACAGGTGCACACCATCACATCTAGCTAATTTTTTTAATTTTTTGTAGAGACAGGTTCTTGCTATGTTGCTCAGCCTGGTCTCAAACTCTTGGCCTCAAGCAATCATCCCTCTGTAGCATCCCAAAGTGCTGTGATTACAGATATGAGCCACCATTCCTGGCCATCTTTTAGTAGTTGTATAGTCTTAATTTTTTACTTTTAAATCTTCAGTCCATTTAGAAATTATTTGTGTTCAAGCAGTGAAGCAGGGATATAGGTTATTGTCCTAATTCAATTTATTAACATATATATTTTTCCATTGATCTAAAATATCACCTATCCCATAAATTACATTTTCATTTATATTTAGATTTCTGAGCTCTTCAAATTGCTTGAATAATGTGTCCATGAATTCAGGTGTTAACACACAATTATTTAAATTAATATAGATTTATTATATATGTTAATATATGGCACCATTCCTCCCTTGTTACTTTATTACTTATTATTTTCTTTAATGTCTCTCTCAATACAAGAAACAGTTTACCTATCTTTAAAAAATCTTGCATGTATTGAGATTGCATTAAATTTAATACTTCAATAGGGAGAATTGATCGCTTCAAAATATTGAGTCCTCAGAACCAAGAGAAACTATGTTTCTATGGTAGGGTATTTTTTTCCCAATTTTTTTTAATGTTCCTCAGTGAGGTTTATATTGCCCAGGAGGAATCATATTATACTGATTAAGAGAATAGGCTCTTATGCTAATGAGACCTTGAGCAAGCTACATACACATTTGGTACCTCCATTTTCTCACATGTAAAACAGAAACAATAGCATCTGCTGGGGAGAGTTGTAATAAGAATTAAATGAGAGGCTCCATTCAAAGCACTTAAAACAATGTCTAGCAACTGTAAATGCTCAATAAATATTTCCAGTTACTAAGTGCTAAGCATTGCTTCTTGAGATTTTTTTCTAACTATTTTATCCTTGGCTTTATTGTTTCATAATTCTTTTCTTTCTATGGCTTTTCTGTGTGTTCTTTTTGATTATCCAGGTACACAATTTTTGTCATTTGAAAACAGTCATAAATTGTCCCGTGCAGTTTTACTAACTTAATTTCTTTCTCTAGTTTAATTGCCTGCGTTAAACTTGCAGAACCATAATAAATAATACTAGTGATAATATATATTTTGATCTTGACTTCAATGATGTGTCTAATGTTTTATCATATGTTTTTGTCACGTTACAGACATTTTTATTTAGTTATATTATAACAAGATTCTTTAAATAAGCGGATATTAAATTTTGTCAATTGACTTTAGCATATTATAGACATGACTATTGATTTTTCCTGACCTGTTAACATAATGAATATATTAATAGTGTCCCTAATACTTAAACATCATTGTAGTCATACAAATAAAAATGTATGAATACACTTATATGTATCATATTAGTCTGTTCATATGCTGCTTAATTCTATTTATGAATATTTTGGTTAGGATATTTGCAAAGTTTTATGTGAAAGTGGACCAGAGGTTTTGAGTATGGTGAGTGGTTGTGCACATGTTGAAGTGTATTATCATTCATAAAATTTGGTATCAATGTCATACTTCATAAAAATAATTTAGAAATTTGATTTTCTCTCTATCCTCTGAAACTGTTTAATAATGGAGTTATCTGTTCCTTAGAGACTACAGAATTCCATGATAAAATCATCTAGGCCTGTTGCTTTTTTGGTAAGGGGATTGTGGAAAGTCTCAACAACTTCTCACTTCTTCTAAGGACTCTTAGACATTTCTGTCTCTTCTGGTTTGAGTTTTGCTATATCATATTTTTCTACGAAATCATCACTGTTTTCATATAGTTGAGCAAAGCAACCTCTTTAAATTATTCTGATTCCCTGGTTCCCTTTCTTGTTTCTAACTTAAAATTTATTTTAACATGTAAGAACAATACCAACACTTACATTGCTCAGCTATCATTCATTGATCTAATTAATGACAGTTTAGAAAAATGCTTTGCACAGGTCTTCTCAATTTCACATGTTGCTTACCTATTAAAGAACCTAATGAAAACAGCTGAGTTACTGAACGCTTTTTGTGTGCCAAACTCTCCAAAGCAGAATTTATGTGTATTATCCCTTTTAATCCTCACAACAAGAAAGTTATTGTCCCCACTTTCTAGATAGAGAAATCAAAGTCCAAAGGAGTCAAGCAATTTTTCAGAGAGGAAGTAGCAAAGCCAAGCAGATTTCAAACATTGGCAATCTGACTCTAGGAAAGTCCACTCTGTTAGATATTATGTTATATTTTCTCCCTATCTATCATGTTGGTCCTGTAAGTAAACTTAAGCACTAATATCATAGTTCAGAAAATTATCTATAGAGACAACTTTTGTCTCCATAGCTGGTGACAGTAACTTTTCATAATATTAAGTCATGAGAAAAGGCTTTGAAAACACTACTTTTTTTGTTTACATATTTGAAACACCAAATAAATATATGTGCCACACTCAAATCTATCCCTGACCAAAAACCAGTATTGGTCTTTGCTATAGTCTGAATGTGGCCCCCTAAAATAAGTATGTTGAAACCTGATCTCCAATGCAATAGTATTAAGAGGTGGGGCCTTTGGGGGATGATTAGGTCATAAGGGTGGAGCCCTCAGGAATGGGATCAGTGTCCTTATAAAACAGGCCTGAGGGAGCTTGTTTGTGAAGATATATCAAGAAGGCAAAATCTATGGAGAACAGGTCCTTCCAGGACACCAATCTGCCAATGCCTCAATCTTGGACTTCCCAGCCTCCAAAACTGTGAGCAATAAATTTCTGTTGTTTCTAAATTACCCAGTCTAAGGTATTTTGTTATAGTGGCCCAAACAGACTATGACAGTCTTTAACTTAAATGCAGTGAAAAGCAAAGGGTTTTAAATAGAGGACTGACTTGATTAGATTTGTGTTTCCGATGCTCACTCCAGCAGCATCATGAAGAATGGATAGAAAGGGGCAAGAAGGGATATGGAGAGAGCACTTTGGACTAATCCAGTTGCAGTTATCAGCGTGAGGGATGGTGGTAGCTCCAACATTAACGATGGCTGGGGAGACAGAAGAAGTAGATGAATTCCAGAGCTTTTCAGAAGGTAGAGTCAACAAAAGCGGGTGAGGGCTTATCTTATGTGGAAGATGAAACAGAAAGAAGTGTCAAGAATCAGTCCTGAGTTTCTGGCTTCTGCAGTTGATGTGGCTTCAGAGGAATGAGGCTGGATTGTTCTGTGTCCACAGCATGCACCCGGAGAACAGAAGTATCTCAATTTTGAAACTCACGAAAAGATTGACATAACTAATAAATTAATATACATATCTATGCAATTAATAGATAACTACACATATTACAAAGATACCAAACCATGTCCCTAAAATAGTTTGAACAAGTATAAAAGAATCCAAGAATCCCTATCTGACAGAACGGCAGTCCATGTAACAAAGAAAGGCATTTGGAAGTTTCTCCAGTAAGAAGTATTTCTGCCACAAGGGGGTAATCAGGAAGCAGTATGGGGCAATGGGGAACGATCGGTCAGAAACAGTTGGACTCCATCAATTTCTCTCTGCTTTGAATGAGTGAACCAGGCAGATAATTAGTCTAAGTATTACTTTTGTCTTTGTAGAGGGAGACAGTACTATCTACCTAAAAACATTATTATGAGGATTGAATGTGATGACACATGCCAAATGCACTCAGTGCACCTGGTAAGCAGCATGTCTTTCAAAGTAGAGGGATTTTTTTTGAATTACCAACTTTGCTTTTAATAAACAAGTAACTCCTGAGGGCAACCCAGCTAGTCCTTTGCACCTTAGTGCAAATTATTTTATTGTGTTTGAAATAAAAATAATATTAATACTTTTGGAGGCTAATATTGGTGAAATGAGTTTGTAATCTTATAAATATTTAATATCCAAGGAATGGGTTCTTAGAGGTATTGGTAGCATTATTTTATATACATAAAGAGAGGCCTGCTTGAACAGGAATAATCCCTATTGTTTATAGTATGCATATTGACTGATTTATTGATTTTATAGTTTTATTAAATACAAACCCTACTTACACAATGAATGAATCAAAACCTATAACTTAACAAAAAATTTTCAAACATTTCATCAAGGTTTCAAATTTATTTAATCAAAATTCTTACAAACATGTCATTGAAATCACAAATCTAATACATTACATATATTTAAATGCTTCAAACAACTCACACAGATGATCACAATAATTATAGAACTTGCTACTATAATTTAATAGATTAAAATGTAGTTATGCCTTGAATTTAAGTTTGCTTCATCATCCCTGTACTTATTCTCATTTCTAAAGTAATTTTCCTGGATCTAGACAGACAAAAACATTTAACAACCAGTACTACTGACCAAGCAGAGCTGGACACCTACAGTACTTAATCCCCTGCCCGCTCAATTGTCCCAGATATAAACCCTTATGTACTTAAATCAGCAGAGATCTGGGAACATGCAAGGGAGAACTGAGGAGGCACAGGGTATTTACCAATCTGAAAATAAATATTTCCATTGTAACCACTGGTATAGCCATCTCCAAAGTTACCAACTGAATCTCAACTATTCTTCAATAATATTACAAGACTCAGAGAAGAAAGACTGTTTTCTCAGACCAGCCAAGGTTAGTTATTCTGGGTTACTGATCAGCTAATTTTTGTTTAGGACACAGTGCCTATTCACACCGCCTAAGATGACTTGCACCCTAACCAAAATTGATCTGATTGGGGCACATACGATGGCCAGATTTTGCCCCACCAAAAGTTTCCAAAACATGCAAGACTCTGACAAATCTGATAATTTTTGATATCTCACCACCTTAGTTATCTTTGCTTCTTGATGCTTTTTAAGGTTTTTTTGTTTGTTTTTTTAAAAGTTTTGCATTATCACCGTTATATAACTATTTTATATAACCAGCCTCTGAAAAAATCTTTGCAATCCCAAGTCTTCCTTCTCATCAATAGCCAAGGCTTCCTTTCCATCAATAATCAGTGTTGACACAGAGAAGTTAGTTTGAAAGAGAAAGTAAAGAGCTTAGTTTGGGGCATGCTGCCTGTGAGATACATTTACATGGAAATAATCAGAAAGCACATGAAGATTCTTTCCTAATCTTTAGGAATTAAATCCAGAGTAAAGCCCTAATCAGAGAACCCATACATATAGACATGCTAACTAAAGACTTGAAAATGAATGTGATCATTAAATGTAAAGAGGGAAAATGAGAAAACCAGGAACAGAACCTTGAAGAATGCCCACATTTGGGTGGTTTGTGTAAGAAGCGGACTCAGTGAAAATAAAATAACTAATCAAAGATAATGTGAAAACAATATAAAGTGTGTGAGGTCATAGAATCCCAGCAAAGAGAAAATTTAAAAAAAAAAATAAAGAAAGTGATATAACATTGTTTGAAATAGCAAAAAAAAGAAAAACAATAATTTAAATGCCCATCAATCAAGAAGTGATTAAATTATGGTGAAGACCACAGAATATTACACACCCATTGGAATAAGGTAGATCTGTGCTTGCTATCACAGAAAGATTTCCAAGCTATGTTATTAAATCACAGAAAAATATATATGTTGCAGGATCCCAAATATGTAAGGGGAAAATTAAAAATATTGTATAATATATGTAAGATATATTCACACACATCTATACCTCTGTATTGATAGATGACACATAGATACAAATATTCATAGACTGTAAGTATCTGATGAACTTTAAAGTTGAACTTAAAAGAGAGGATGCTTAGCAAAGTGTGAAGTAGGACATTCATGTTTTGATTAAGGTAATTCTGCTTTGTTTGAAGCTTTACCATAAAAAATATACTTATGGTCTGGGCGTGGTGGTTCATAACTATAATCCCAACACTTTGGCAGGCTGAGGTGGGAGGATTGCTTGAGCCCAGGGGTGTGAGACCATCCTGGGCAACATAGTGAGACACACCACTCCCCCCAAAAAATTTAAAAATTATCCAGGCATGGTGGTGCATGCCTGTAGTCCCAGCCACTGGGGAGGCTGAGGCAGGAGGTTGGCTTGAACCCAGGAGCTTGAGGCTGCAGTGATCTATGTTTGGGCCACTGCACTCCAGCCTCGACAACAAAGATCTTGTCTCTAAAAAAAAAAGAAAAAGAAATATATATGTGCTTATGCACTACATGGGTATAATGGTAATAATACAATTTTTTTGTTTGAGACAGGGTCTCACTTTGTCATCCAGGCTGAGTGCAGTGGCCTCATTATAGTCACATATATATATTTATAAAAAATATATAATTTTGTATAATAAACCAGTAACAAGCCTGCTACCAATGTGCTATGAAGAAACTAAGGAGGATTAAAACCAAGGAAAAAGCCATCGGTATTTTTCATTAGAAGTGTGATGGTGGCCTTCAAAGAACAAGTTCAGAATACTTTGGTGAGGAAAGAATTCTGATTACAAGAGTGAGAATACATGAAAGTGAAGTCAGAGATAGGAGATACTCAAGATTTTCACCTGTGCCTGAGGAAAAGACTGAAGAGACCAGGTAGCCCACAGACTTGTTCAGGGTTAGGTCTGTGTGCTATCTAGTGAACCTGTCACAGCCACAGAAACATTTTGCTGGAGTTGCAGCAGAAGAGCATTCCCTCTTCTTCCCACCAAGTGTAGACCTGAGAGGAGGTATGTCTGTACTGTCAGCTGGTGATTGTGAACCCACCTGGAGCCTGACACAGAAGTCAACAAGCAGAAGAAGGAGAGAAATGTGGACCGAATTCTAATAATTAATATAAACTCTAAATCTCACAATGCTGAGCCAACTACATCCTTGGACTTGTCACCTGTCTAAGCCAATAAATTCCCCTCTTCTTTCTTAAATCAGAATGGGTTTTCTGTCTTTTATTGCAGAACCCATCCACAAGGCCTATTTTTATTTGGGACTGTATCTATATAAGAAAGAACACCTTAAAGTGCATTTCACAGATAATCCCAAATATTTAGTACGGCCATTAATGGTAAGAATCCCATAACTCTTACCAGCACAGCTTGCTAACCAACACTGAAATAACATTAAGAGTTTTGAATTTCACCTCCTCTCCTTCCCTCTCCCTCCTCTCTAATGGAGGTGTTTAATGAGTAGTGAAAATTCCCAAAAGGTGAATGGAGGAAATAACTGGGCGATCAATCCCAACGGCTAAAGTAGCAAACCTCAAAGATATTTGGTCAAGTCAGTGAAAAATTATGTGGCCTCCCTGCAATTATACAGGTTGTTCTCCCTGGTATACTGCTGGAGAGTGGACAGTAGATTTTTCTCTTGAATGTTAATGTTTGAAATATTCAGTACTATCAAAGAATAGCTATCTGCCTTATAAATTTGTTTCCACATTATTCTAGAAGACATAAGTTAATGACTTCATAAAGCTTATGAGGTTGTATTGGATTAGTTTTACGATTTCATATTACACAATGACATAATTACATAATATTTTATCCACACAAAATAAATGTATGTGATACATTTTTAAGTGGTGAAACATAATTTAAAACACCTAGAACCACCATTCAACATAAAAACTGCAACATTGTCAACACCAGTGACTGTTGTTGTGTTCCTCCAGTCACATCCTCCTACCACCTCTAGGTAAAATCACTGTTCTGAATTTGTGTTCAACAATCCCTTGTTTCCATATCATTTCACCACATATATATGTAACCCTAAACACTTACAACGTATGTCTTCTATGGCTCAATATTTCGTTCACCATTCTGTGATTCAGCACATTCCTGTGATTCACCCATGATGTTGAACATAGCTGTAATTCATGTAATGTTCTCTGTGGTATAATATTAAGCCTTTGCTTTCTATCTTGTATTGTTATTCAATTTTTTTCCTCTTTTTTCATACCTAATGTAACCTGGAGACTAGGACAGAAAGAACAGTGTCTGTATGAAAAGATCATGGTAGGCACTCCTAAGTTTTTTTCTTACGAGTTACTGATATAAAGAAAAATCTGGTGAGTCTATCTATTACAGCTTTCTTAGAACAAATTGCAGTGTTGTCCTCATCAACAAACCTAAGTGGAAACTATGAGGAACTAGTCATCACACTTCATTATGGTTTTCAGAAGTGAAAGGAAAGTACTTACCTTGTCTCTCTTTAAAACACTTAACATACAGTTCATACTAAAGTCAAAAATGCTAACCTTCAGTTGGGTCTGTGTTTCTGCATTATGCCAAAAATCTGGTTAAAAATTGAAATGCAAGAATATCACACAGCAATTAAAAGGAAAAAAATACTAACATATGCTATAATATAGACGAACCTCAAAAACATTATGGTAATTGAAAGAAGGAAGATGCAAAATATCATATATTCTGATCTATATGTGCTATAATGTATATAATATGTCTAGGAAAGGCAGATTTCAACTGCTCAGAAAGCAGATCAGTGATTGCCTGGGGCTAGGGGCAGGAGTGAGGATTAACTGTAAATGGGCAGCAGGGAACTCCTGCTATCATTGGGGTGATAGAAATGCTCTAAAACAGGGTTGCAGTGATGGCTGCACACTCTTATCAATTTACTAAAATCATTGTAAGGATGACTTTTATGTTATGTAAATTGTAATTCCATAAAGCAGCTAAAAATTGAAATGCTGTCATGATGTCTCTGAAATACTAAATCTGGTTCATTTTTTCACTTCACTTAATGCCATCTATAGGTTGTTTGGGCTTTTGAAGAAATAGCTTCAGTTTGCTAAATTTGAACATTTACATAGACTATTTATGTGCCCATTTTAAAGTAAAACTAGAATGAAAAAAAAAACATATTAATAGCAATTTGAAAAGACCTGCTCATGAAGATAGTATCTGAGTACGAATGAGCTGGATCACTTGCTAAGGGGCCTAGAATATGGCATCGGAAAGACAACCACCAGTCCCCACGCAAGCAGAGAAATCCTAAAACAGCAGCAGATTTCCCGAGAGATCTTATGTCATGATGAGGAAGGATTACAGGAAACTTCTACTAACACTTTATTTTCCTTCCTGGAGCTCCGGGAGAGGTTTCAGTAACTCAGTGGACAGGTCAATAGCTACTTACGCTATAGAGTTACCCACAGCCCTCATTATAACTTATGTCCTGCCTACCTGTTTTTGAAACCTTCTTCCCTTTTGTCACGTTTTTTGTTTCCACAAGTTTGCAACTCTTAGTCCAGTTTGGTTTGTGAAGTTTGGTTGTTAATGGAAGTAGGACATTGTTTGTATCTTCAAGGGAAACCAACTACAGAAAGCCAGGAATAAAAGGATGGTTTGGCCAAATCAATTCCACCCTTTTGGATGTCATTTTAAATGACACAGGGCATTTTTACCTCAATATGGCCCAAACCAAAAGCAAAAATATGGGGAAAGAAAGCTAAAAGATTTTTAAAAACTTATGATGTTTGTGGAGCAGAGGAGGAAGAAAATTGTTTAGATAATTTAGGCTCTTTTCTCAAAATACCAATTTATCTGTTATCTTTATATTTTTGGAGAAAAACTTGGCATGGATTACCCTAATAACGAAAATTCCTCTGATGGTTTTGCATGTAGAGAAACAGTGTAAGTTGAAGTGTGTTAATGTGCAGTTTAGTATTTCAGAAACAAGCAGTCAGAAAAAGACATTATCACTCTCGACATTTTTCCTATAGAGAAAATTGTAGGATGACAGAGTGTGTTGCCATTTTACCCAGTGTATACCAGACTTTTCTTTCATGTTATGAAAAGACTACTTAAAAAAAAATAGACATCAGTCACTTGATTTAAAAATTCATGAGATGTGAGAAAGAATATTTTATTCCTATATGTCATTTTTTAATAGGTGAAGGACAAAAAATATCTGCAGAAGCTTTGAGATAAAATTACTATTTTAACTAGTTTCACATGGTGTGTGTCGGTAACACTTCCAGTATCAAAGATGGAAGTCTAACATGTGAGTTGTTTTTACATGTCAATGTTTTATTTTTAAAAAGAACACATCCGAACCAAATAAATTATATTCATGCTGTCTTTTACAGATTTTTTTAAATCTGAAAAAGAGAGTATATCCTCACCTTTAAACGTATGTGTAGAAGTAATAACACAAATTGAAAGAACCCAATGGTGGAGGAGGGAGAAGACATCATTTGATCAGGAGTCCTTTCCACAGTGAAAAGAATCATTAAAAATAAGAAAAGAAGTAGAAATGCTGTCTAACCTACATAAGTTATGCAAGGTTGGCTCTTTATTGTTTGAGAAGTCTATAAGGCTTTTGATCCTATGGATAAAAATCCATAAGGGATGAGGAGGTAAACAACATTTATTCTAAGATTATCCATCCTTAGGATATTGACTTTGAACACTTTTTAAAAGAAGGCAATTAAAGAGGGAGAAAAGGATTAAAAATAATTGGAATCAAATAGTCGCTGGTAGAAACAGAAAAATTGAAGGTGAAACATTTAAGCCTTTCATGCTTTTCTTCAAATAACAATAGACCATAATTTTTAAAATTTCTTCTTAAAGATAAAAAAATAAGCAATACATGCAATAATTGGTTCAGTTCCTAGATGATTTTTTTAGATTTAAAATACGTATGAATATGAATACATATATGAAAATTAAAATAAAGTGTAGTTCCAGTAACACTAAAATAAAAGCTTCATGATTCCATGACCAGCCCCCATTTAATGGGAAATCATATGTAAATATTATTATTAGAGAGGTATGATAATTTTTTGTTCTTTTCTAAAAGGTTACAATCTTTATTCAATAGTGTCATTTTATAAATTATTTTTGCATATTTGGTTGGTTTGTTGATTGAGGGCTCCCCTATCACCAATAGCAAAAGTCGGCTCCATTTTTCATATGTATAAAGATGCAAAGCAAGTTTTCATGATGCAAACATAAGACTAATATCTTCTTTTACCCATTTTGAGTCTCTCACCCAGTGAAGACTCATCTCGGGATCCTTAACCATGGTCATATGCAGTGTAAATCACAAAGCAAAACATGGAACCTATGGCGGGATGAATGGTGGCTTGGCCGAAAACACCTTAATTTTGACTGCTGGTCTCCAGAACTGTGAGAAAATAAATTTCTGTTGTAAGCCACCCAGTTTACCACCCAGATCATTTATTACAGCAGCTCTAGGAAATAAATATTATAATGCAAGTGTTGTGCTTTAAAATCTTTAAATATATTCATCATTCATGAATACAAAGACAAGGGCTTTTCAAGGTATTGGCCTTTCTCTATGAGGATAAAATCAGAGGCCAGAATTCTAGAATGTGACCATATGGGCTACAGGTTGAACTGAGTTTTTTTTTTACTAAGATCTAATTTTAAGTTGGTAATAAAATACCAAAGAAATGACAGCAGTTCATCTTCATTGTGAATATTTATTAATAATTTCTTTTTCTAAGAAACTCAAGTAATTATTTAGAATTGGGCCCATATCTAGGCAAAAGGAAAAATCATTTATCAATGGAATTCCACAATTTTTTTAAAAATCACAAAAAGTTCAAAAGTGATGCTAACCTAGAATCAATTTTAAAATAACATTTCAAGTAAAAAGTGATATCAGTATTTTAATCTATGGTGACTGCTTTTTTAAAAAGTATAGTTGGCCAGGTGTGGTGGTGCATACCTGTAGTTCTAGCTACTCAGGAGGCTAAGGCAGGAGGATTGTCTGAGCCCAGGAGTTCAAGGTTACAGTGAGCTATGGTCATGCCACTGCATTCCAGCCTGGGTGACAGAGTGAGACTCTGTCTCAAAAGAACAAAAAAAAAAAAAATAGAAGAAAGAAAATGTAGATATTTTACATGGGCAAAGAAAGTTGTGATTTTTACTTCTAGAATCAAACATTTGATCATACCAGTGACTTACTGCGAGATTTTTATATAACATGCTATAACTTTATTCCATCACAATCTGGACTTAATTTAATTTGGGGAAAAAATAATTGATAATGAAATAACCATTTGCATTACCCCCAAAAATGAAGGAAATGACTAAAGTAGCTATAGCTTAACACTGAATAAAGTTTTAATTTCATGACTGAAGCCATAACTATTTTTCATCCAAAATAACAGAATTCTAGATTTTATCGGAAATGCATCTCCCTTCCCCTTCCACACATACACATTTTGAGCGCTTAATTTTTCAGAGAAGAGTTTTCTTTGTTGTTATTACTGAACGTCTTATATTCTATATATTCTTACCCCTCGCCCAAAGTGGAAATGGAAAAAAAAATGGAATGCTACTGCTAAAAGGGGCCCTAGAGATAATAATATAGCAGCAACTACCATCACAACCACCACCAGTATTTATAAGTGTTTACTATATGGTAAGCACTAAATGAGGTCATTTTACATACATCATCTCAGTTGGCCCATCGCTGCTGTCACCACATTACAGAGGAGGACACTGAGACCCAGAGGAGTTAAAGGGCTTGTCCAAGTTTACACAACTAGTTAGTTGTGTAAGCAGAACTTGGACCCAGTCCCTCAGTGAACAGTCCCGAGTGTTCTACTGCACCACAATAACTTAAGAAAAAAATATATAAAAGAACCAAAATCATAGCTCCATTAAGGACTTTCATGTTTTATAATTTGATAGAATATGAGCTTAAGGACTTGCATGTTTTATAATCTGATAGGATGTGAGCTTTACATTTTCCATCCAACATTTAGTTCACTTTTCCACTCAAATTCATTGGAGAGGCATTATACTCTACCCTTCCCAGGCAAATTGTTTCATTGTGGTCAGCTTTGCAATTAGGTTAAAAGGAAAAAGAACTTACTTATTCATGTGAGAGGAAGTTTAGTATCTTCCTAACATTCTAGCTTAAAATAATACTGGCTTTATCTAAAATATGTCAGAGTGACCAGTTGAAAAAGACCCCAGCCCAGTCAATCAACTGTTTGTTTTGTCTATGGAGTGACCCCCCCCTCCAAAATCGCTTGGCAAATTTTATTACTGAATTGATCTAACCCATGTCTATTTCTGTGTGGGAGCCATGTGGTGTACTCAAATGCACTAGATGAAGAATTCCTAAATTCTTCTACTAATGGTTCTTTAAAATTGATTTAGAGCTTCTAACTAAAGAATAGTCCTCCTCTCTCTTTGCAAATTTTAGGAATGAGAGTCAGATGACCCTCCTCATCACAGGCCATGAATCTGGATGTACAGCTCTTCATCCTAATGAGTCCCCAAAAAGGAAAACCAAGACAGCCAATGCCTGAAGTTTATTGTTGTTACCATTGTTGTCATTGGTATAAAATCTACAGTAAATCTTCAAATGACACAAGAGTCCTAGGCCTATCTTCTCTTAACCTTGAGTAGGTTGAAAGTTGGAAATAATAAGAAAAAACATTTTTTCAGTTATAATTTCTAGTGGTGAATTCTATGAACTAAATTGTGTACCCCCAAAATTCATATGTTGTTGAAGCCTTACCTCCCAATGTAACTGCATTTGGAATCACAAATATAGTAATTTAGTTTCAATTGAGGAGGTAATTATGTTTAAATGAGGTTATGGTGGGGGCATCCTAATCTGATAGATAGGGCTGGTGGCCTTATAAGAGGAAGATTCCCTCTCTCTCTCTCTCTCTCTCTCTCTCTCTGTCTGTGTGTGTGTATGTGTCTGCCTCTCTGTACACACTCAGAAGAAAGGCCACATAAGGACAGTGAGAAAGTGGCCATTTGCCAGCCAGGAACCCACCAGAACTTGACCATGCTGGCACCTTGATCTCAGATTTCCAGTCTTCATAACTGTAAGAAAATAAATTTCGATTGTTTAAGCCTGTGGCCTCCAATCCCCAGACCATGGACAGGTACCTGTCTGTGGACGGTTAGGAATTGGGCCACACAGCAGGAAGTGAGTGGTGGGTGAGCCAGTGAAGCTTTATCTGTATTTACAGATGCTCCCCATCGCTCACGTCACTGCATAAGCTCCACCTCCCGTCAGAGTAGCAGTGGCATTAGATTCTGATAGGAGTGTGAACCCTGTAAACTGCTCATGTGAGGGACCTAGGTTGCGTACTCCCCATGAGAATCTGATGCCTGATGATCTGAAGTGGAGCTGAGGCGGTGATGCTAAGCTGGGGAGCGGCTGCAAGTACAGATTATCATCAGCAGAGAGGTTTGACTGCACAATAAATGTAATGTGCTTGAATCATCCCGAAACCATCCCCCTCCCTGGTCCATGGAAAAATTGTCTTCCATGAAACCGGTCCCTGGTGCCAGAAAGGTTGGGGACTGCTGGTTTAAGCTACCTAGTCTATGGTATTTTGTTATGGTAGCCTGAGCTGACTAAGACAGTATACTACTATAAAACCTTGAAAGTATGTCAGAAAAATTAAAATTAAAAAAAATCTTTCTACCTGATCTCAACCTTTATAAATATACCTGCTGCATTATCAGACTGATAAAAATTAAACAAGCAATTTGGAGGGCTTTAGTGAGTGCCAATGATTGTTAGTAAATAGCTTTCACAACTCACACATTTTTACTGGTCTATCCTCAAGAACAGTAATCTTATAAAGCTGTTTTACTTAAGGTAAATTAGTGACAACATTAGTTGTAGTGGCTCACATTGATGCATCTTCTCAGACATGTAGCCACAGGCAAAGTGGTTAAATGTTTTTCAACTGACTCTGAGCTCCATTTAAGGGCTGAAGCCCACTAAAACTTGATTTGGACTAATTATAAACTTCACAGAGAACTTGTCTGCAAAAAATCAATGAAGCTAGGTTATACACAAAGTGAACTTTCTATCTGAGGCAAACAAAAGATTCAGGTCTTTATATATAGTTAACTTTATCCTTCATGCTATAAATACACTGGCAGACACTGTGAATTAGCTTCGCCTCTTTTTACTAATAGATTCCCCCCAACCCCAAGTTTCAGCAGAGCATATTTAGAGACCGTATTTCCAAACTTTCCTCGCAGTTGGAGAGGCCAATGGTGGGAGCAGAAGTGATATGTGTAACTTTCAAATCCCATTATTGTAAATAATCTGGGCTTGCCTTCCACCTCTTTTTCCCACTTTCTGAGGGCTTGTGAGGATAAGCTGCATTCACTCATGTATGTCACCCCCAAAGGATGACAGAGTAAAAAGACAGAAAGAATTTGCGACCTTGGGTGTCCCTGTGGAACAGAGTCACCCAACTGTGTAGGTCTGCACTGATAGGAAAGAGAGAATTTGTGGCTTGTCTGAGCCACTGTACTTGGAAGGTTTGTTAACACTCTAAATAATGAGCACACCTTACAGTTTACAGTGTACCTTCCATATGCTATAATCTAAAGCATCCATTCATTTATTCATTGAATATTTATTAAGTACATATTATATATCAGCTCTGCTATAGGTTCTGAGTACACAACTGTGCAAGACACATCAAATCCCTGCACTCATAAAGCTTCTGTCACAGTTGGGAGTGAGGGTAGGCAGAGAGAAAATAACAAAGTAAACAAAATTTTAGAAATAATAATTTCAGAACATATTAATAGTTTAATAGGAGGGCTCAAGAGTCAGAAAGTCTATGTTTAAATCCAGACTCTGGCGTTTATCCACTGTGGTATCCGTCCTCCAAGGATGACCCCTCCCTGAACCATACCTCCCTGTATTCAGGCTCTTCCATAAGCCCCTCTCTTGAATCTCAGCAGGCCCTGCAACTCACTTTTGAGCCATAAAACAAGGCAGTAGTGATGTTGTATAACTTCCAAGGCTAAGTCATAAGCAGACTTTCAGCTTCCATCTGGGTCTTGGGGAATAAGCACTCTGGAGGAACGTGGCTACCGTGTAAGAAGTTCAGCAACCTGAGACTGCCAGGTAGAGGAAGCATGTGGAGAGGTTGTGTAGAGGGCAATGTTGGGCCAGACTGCTGCTCCAGCCATCCCACCTGAGGTCTGAATGTGAACATGAAGAAATCATTTGATACTCAGCCCAGTTGAGCATTTAGATGACTCCAGCTCCAGGTACCTTCTGGCTGCAACTCAGTAACAGACCCAGAACCACCCAGCTGAGCCCAGTCAATCCACAGAACTAAGAGAAATAATAACAATTTAAGTCACTAATCTGGGGTATTACACAGCAATAGACAACAAGGACACCAACTTTGTGAATTGAACATTTCTAATTTCCCTGTGCCTCAGTTTTCTCATCTGTAAGGTTCCTACTTTATAAAGTTGTTGTTAGAACTAAGAGTTCATTGGAAAGTCCTTACAAGAGTGCCTGGTATATGGTAAACACTTAGACAATGTTGGCTACCATTCTTTGTTAGTAGTAAATAAAATAGGATGATGGAACAAAAATATTCTTAATTGGATGCTCAGGGAAGTTCTCACATGGAAAGTGACACTTGAGCTTAGATCTGAAAAATAAGGACTCAGCCATGCAGAGAGCCAGACAAAAGCATCCAAATGGGAAGAACAGCAAGGACAAGGGTCCTAAGGTAGGCACTGGTATTGTGGTTTGGAGGAACACAGACATGGCCAGTGTAGTTGAAGGGTAGTAAGCAAAACAAAGAGTCATTCATGCCACGATAAGAAATCTGGATTTTATATAAAACATAGTGAGAATCTTTGAAGGATTTTAGGTAGGGGAATGACTCAAACCAGTCTGTTGGAAATGGATTTTAGGAGGGCAAGAATGGAAATAAAAAGACCCTTTAGGAGACTGTCGTAATCATCTGAGTAAAAGATTTTGGTAACTTGAACCAGAGTTTAGCAGAGGAGATGTTAGCAGAGGGCAGCTTTTGGAATATGCTTATTGAAAGAGTGGTCCTTGGACTGCTCATCAGGTTTCCACGGCAGAGATGAGATTTTAACTTTAACATAGTTCTTCTAGCATTTATACTACTTAAACCATCTTAGGGGTCTAAGCATTACACTCCAGGACAGCTCAAGTCTATCTCATTTTATATAATTCAGGGATCAGCGGTTACAGATTCTTGTTAATAAATAAGGGATAACAGAATATAAGCTCTCTCACATTTATTATGAGTATTCAAGTGGCAAAAACCATTCAAAGCAATGATTCAAGCGGCAATATTGTCACTGACATCTCATGGGAGCAGAATTCTTGACCATTTAGGGCTTCATTGGTTCTCAGCCTCATACAATCCTGATAGTCAATTACTCTGTGTCTCTATTTAAAAATGCCCACATTGCCTGGAAATATGTCATATTCCTAAGGTCAGGATTCACACTATTAGTATTTCCCTGCTGGTCCTGGCATCTAAACCCCGTGACTCTTGGCTCCTCAAAGCTAAAAGCACCTGCCACAAGGAAATAATCCCAAGGAGACAGTCACCAGAAGGAGGCTTTGATTCTCAGGCTCAGACTCTCCCATCCTGACAGGAAGGAGGCTGACAAGTTGACCAGTATCTTTTTTTGCACCATCAATAAACCATATTTAACCTATGAGCCCATTACAGGTGTCTCTTAGACAATCCACAGGATTTATTCTTTAGGAAAACTTGGGAGGTTTTGCTTTCAAGCTTTCTTTTAAAAGATACGTAATAGTCATGATTCAAGTGAGTTTTTCTAAAACCTCATTGTTACAGGGGAAAGCATCTGGCACACATTTCTAATAAGATTTTCATTTCATATAGCAGTTCTTTCTTCAGTAGTGACAACAGAAAGGAGAGATAATACATGAAATAAGAGAATGGAGGGATGGCATGGTACGTGATTCAGGCATTGTTCTGTCTTTTACCATCTGTCCTAACATTGAGAGGGTCTAATAAAATTATTCTAGTGTAAAACTTAGGAGGACATTAAACCGGCTGCGTGAGGTTTTTCCCTCTCCCTGTCTGTCTGAGTTTGCTTCATCCTACTTGCCTCTTAGGTAAACTCTGTCCTTCCAGTGCATAGATGTGGCTCCTTTCAAAGCTATGGTATGGAATACGTGAAATGCAAGATTAACTCTTGGATCCAAAGAACCAAAAAGTCTTTCTTGAGACTTTGTTGTTGTTATTTGCCAGCTTTAAATCATAGTATTGTGGCAGCAGATCTACAATTCATTGAATTACATGGGAAAAGAGGAGGTTAGGGTATTGTGAACATCACCAGGACATGTGCCTACTGAATAGAGTTATGTCCTGGGCTGATGCCAGGTAAAGGTAACAGCAACACGTGGCATCACCATTATTGACCTTGTTAGGTAGCCACCAAGCTCACCAGTGCCATCTTCACTGACTGAAAAAATAGAACAGGCTAGCACCATTGCAATTTATAACAAGCAAAAGGAGATAATGCTCACTTTATGAAATAAAATAAAGTCAGACTTTGATGGACTTCTAAGCCGAAGGTAGACAACAATCAGCAGCAAACAAAGGGTACAGTGGCAATTATGTAGAAATGAAAAAGAGGCACCAACTTGCATAGAAAGTCAGAGAGACTACCATCAAATAGAAAGAATAAAACCATCAAATAGAAAGAATAAAACATCTGGAGGTGTTAATAAAAGTGAATAAAAAAGAAAACTGGCAGTTTTGCTGGTTTGCCAGCCCTTGTGTCTCCTGGCCAAATGATGGGGAGTACAGGAAAAAGATTAAAATTTGAATTTAAAGGCATTTCCCCCACTCTGGGAAAGATAACGTAATGGCATATGAAGTCAGTTCAAAAGAAGCCTGTGATATCTTCCTTCTCATAATAAAGGAAGCAAATTATTCCATCCAAGTGCAACTGAATCAAATTTGAACTTCCTGTAAATTTATCAGTTGATAAACCAGGATTTAAGTTCAAGGATACATTCCATGCCTAATCTTCATTTTACAACTTTTGGAGATAAATTTTCCTTAGCACTGAAATCTTTCAAAGATAGCCTTTCTTGCAAAACAAATCGTTAGAAGTGTGCAGCAAATTGGCCAAATGCCTCTTGGGCATAAACTGTTCCTTAAAATCAGGTAAGAACTTTTAGAAACGATCTCATACTTTCAAACCACTACTTTTCTATTTAGTGCTTTGAAACAGTCATGTTCAAAGTATTTTTTTGTTGTTGAAAGGATTAATACAGCTTTTCAAAAGTGCTTCTCTTCTCACAGAATATAGTTTATATTTTGGGAGAATTTGGCACAGCTTAAGTTACAGCTTAACTGATTTGCTCAGTGGAATCCAACAAGAAGTCATTTCCCCACCCATTTGTCCCCAAGTGTTTATTAGAAGGGAAAGTCACAAAATGTGAAGAGAAAAAAGCATTATTCATATTAATACGCTTCCTTCAGGACTTCACATCAGCATACACAAGTGACAGCCTTCTTCACATCTTGCTCCCAAAATTCCCTTATGGAATTTTAGGAACACCCTAAAGTTTATTATCAACCCATTCACCCTTCTCAGCCTAAATGTATCACTGGAAGATAAATGGGCATGGGACTTAATTATTGCTTATATTGCTATAAAGAAAAATAATTGCTAGACATAAAACTTAGTTTGTGGCACGAGGCTAGTTTTGCTACCTTCTAGAAATTGCTACTTTTAAGTTTCCAACATTGAAAAAATATACAGACATCAGAAATCTACTCAGTGGTACGTATTACTGCGATTGTTACACCCTTGAAACAGCTGAAGCAGCCTAGCAATTAAGGTATAGTAGAGAACCAGACCAAAAAAAAAAAAAGTGACTCCAAGAAGAAAAATCACAGCTTAATAGCCTGGTATGTGGTAAGGCCATAGTTCAGATTCTTAATTATTATCCCATTCCAGAGCCCCAATAAATTATTTATGGTTATTTTGCAAATATCTCAGTAGTCCCCTCCATACACACGTTTTACAAAGTATTGGCCAATGCCCATTTTCACACAGCCCTTTAGTCTAAAATTAACTTTAACTTTCGTGTTTTATCAAGACTGACAAAAGGGAGGGCAAATCAAAGAAAACTAGTGTAAGGATCAGTGGGGAAATTTTTTAACAGGCCTGCTGGGTGTTCTCTTCATGCTGTCTTGGATCTCAGATTAAATTATTATACTTTCTGTGTTGTAGTACTGGGTCATTTGTACATGAAGACAAAGGCAACTTCAACTTGATATTTCTGTCATCCCTGCTGTGGGAAGAGTCCTTTCCCTGGTTTATAACATCAATCACTCTTGCAATAAATCTTGGTGGTGGATATGGCCATTTAAATCTCCACCTGCACAAACAACAGAAAATAAGAGAGCTCATAAATCTCTACACTGGTGATTAACAAATTTTGGATCCTCAGCAAAGATATTATGGAGGGGGGGCACTAATTCATTAATAAAGACTAATTTGCTGACAACCTGTTTAGTTTACAGCATAGGGGGAAAGCAAACAAGACCCTGCTAACAAAACAAAACGTTAGAGGTTAGTGAATTCCCAGCTGAGCCCAGGATCAGAGATATGATATCTTAATGTAGGAGAGGGCTTTGGACTCTGAGCCAAATGCTCAGAAGCCGCTCTTGTGTTCTGTTCCAGCCACTCATCTTCAATGCCTACCTGCAAGGAAAGAAAACCTGGAGAGGAGCTTGCAAGAGAGATTTATGCATTCAGTGTCCCTGGTTTCTTTGCAACAATTTCATTCAACCTCTACATTCCGGTTCCCTTTGCTTTTCTACTTACTCCCCAGAAGAGTTTTTTATTCTCCAGGGAAGATGGTCCGAGCTGGGGTGAAGGATGGAAAAGAACCTTTCCCAAAGGAATAATCCTGCTTTCTGTTTTGTAATGTCAGCTTCTCATGAGGAACCCCGGCAGCAAAGAGGATGCAAGAAGACAAAGGCAGCTGCATTGAGAGGGAAGATGCATCCCAGGAAGTCCCAGGCAAGGTGAACTCTGAGAGGACCTAAGACTCCTAAGACTATATTAAATGCATTTCTAGAAAGAAATTGAAGGGACAGTTTTCATTTTATCAAAAAAAAAAAAAAAAGATTATTAACTAACAAAATATTTTTCACATATTCATATTACCCTATCTCATTCCCCGCTCACCCCCACTAAATTGTGTGTGGTTGTGTGTGGGTGTGCAATGGTCCCGTGTGCTTGTGTATACACTGGCAGTTCCTTGATGTCTTTAAAGTGACCGGGGACAGAAGAACTTTTTTGTACTTGCTCTGCCAGAATCATAAAGATTCTGTGAAGCACTTGTTTTCTTAGTTTGTCCCAGGTAAGGTAGGAAGATATCTTGGTAAAACCTTGGAGTGTTATGGGGCATTGACAGGAGGCAGTTGATACCCCCTGGATCTTAATTAGTGTATTCTTGGGAGATTTGTGGGTGGAGGGCCCAGAAGGAGCAAAAGGATGTCGTGGCTTTTCTAACGTTTTCAGTAACAATCAGCTTTGACGTCTTAAGAGGGAAAGAAGGCTGCAGAGATGGACAGGGGCGAGGGGCTGTGAGTGCAGCTTGCTCCTGCTTGGCCTGGGCCACAGTGGAACAGCGTGGCTGGGAAGTGCCGGTGGCAGTTGAGTTGATTTACATTGCAAGTTGGAAATCAGGGTCTGTGCGTGAGAGAGCTTCCCTCCGGTTGTGAAAGGGGTCTAAGAGCTCTGCTGGGTCCTGACAGGCCCCTCCCCTGGGCTGCAAGGATCCGCCTCTCTATTCCCCAGATAAATTCCTAGTGTCCACCAAATTCCTCAGCGCTCTCTCACACTCCTCTACGGCCACAACTCCGCTCTGGGGGTGGGGAAACAGAGCGCCGGTTTCCGTCTCGAGGTTTCTTGTCACAACTCAGCGGAGGGGAAAGGGGTGGGAGACCCAACCAGACCCCAACTCCAACTCCCAACACGAGGTGGCTGCTCTATTCTCGGGGGGCCCACCGGTTTCAGGGTCTCTCTCCCTCTCTCTCTCATCCACTGCCCCTAACATGTCCACCGGCTCCCTCAGCGATGTGGAGGACCTTCAAGAGGTGGAGATGCTGGAATGTGACGGGCTGAAAATGGACTCGAACAAGGAGTTTGTGACTTCCAACGAGAGCACCGAGGAGAGCTCCAACTGTGAGAACGGCTCTCCCCAGAAGGGCCGCGGGGGCCTGGGCAAGAGGAGGAAGGCGCCCACCAAGAAGAGCCCGTTGAGCGGGGTCAGCCAGGAGGGCAAGCAGGTCCAGCGCAACGCGGCCAACGCGCGCGAGCGGGCCCGCATGCGGGTGCTGAGCAAGGCCTTCTCCAGGCTCAAGACCACCCTGCCCTGGGTGCCCCCGGACACCAAGCTCTCCAAGCTGGACACGCTCAGGCTGGCGTCCAGCTACATCGCCCACTTGAGGCAGATCTTGGCCAACGACAAGTACGAGAACGGTTACACTCACCCGGTCAACCTGGTGAGTCCCCCGGGCTGCCGCCGCAGCGGCCCCGGCGCTCCCGCGAAGTGTCGTGTGCGCGCGGGGCTGGGAGTGGGGGTGCGGGCGCGGCGGTGACTTACACGCCTCGGCGCCGACACCGCCGGCCCAGTGCCTCTAGGGACCGGTGGCGAGCGGTCCCGACGTGGCTCGGCTCTCTGCCTTACAAACCGCCGGAGCGGGAGCGATTTATGTGAGGGTTTGACGTGGCAGCCCAATTAGAGGCTTTAAGCTGGCACAGAGGAGAGATCCCCGCGCCCACGACATACCTCCTGGCGTGGATCGGCTGCTGCGGAACAGGGCGCACCGAGGAGACGCTGCGCGCCAAGAAGGCATTTTATTAATCCCTTTATTCCCCTCACAGCTGAGAGTGAAACTTGATTTTACTTTCTAATTCTTGTAAATAAAAACACTCCATTTCATTCCCAAGCATATTTAGGACGATTAGATAAGGAAACAAAAGGCCCCGCCCCCGTGTTGGCCACGCAAGCCCCCCAACTATGTAAATAGTCTGTGCTTCACCTATAAGTGGATTCACATTTTAAAATCCCAGTTCTAGCAAATATCAGCATAATCAGTAAATTCTCACAAGCATTAGTGTACTAAATAATATTTTAAAAGATCACTCTTATCCAAAATTTAAATGTTACCTTTGTATCTTAGGAAGTAATGCCCTTTGAACCTAATTTTTTCAAATACAAAAAAAGTAATACTTCCAAATGCGTTTTACTGTTTAATATATTTTAATTCCTTTTACATTTGATTTCATTCTAAAACTCTGGGCTCTAAAGAAAAACAACAACAGCAACTTCCTAGGACCTCTGTTTATATATGATAAGAAGGAGAGGTTTTCCTCTTAAAAGTCAAGTCTTATCGGCCAGCACTAGAGAGAGAGGTTTGAATTGTCTTCTCACCGAATTGGTCTGACGAATTGGGGGGAGGGGATGAAAAAGCCACATTTTGCCATGAAAAATATTTTTTCCACCAACTAAACGTTTAGTTTTTTTCAATGAGATGAGTAAATAGCTTTTTAAAATCTGGACCTAAAAAAAAATCTGTACCTAAAATGAAAGTATTGCCTAGAACTTTTACGATTGCCGTTGCCGTCATCTTTGAATAAGAAACTTAAATGAGCTTTATTTTATATATATATATATAATAATAATAACAAGCCTGCAGAAAGGAAGAGAAAGCTTAGCTTTCTCAGCCTAGTACTAAAACAATCTTAAAATATCCATGTATGTTTCGTTAGCAATTTTTTTCCCCTCTTAAGAGCCAAAGATCAATCGAAAAGCTGGTCAAAGCCTGTGTTTATGGAGAAAACCAAAGTCAGCACCAGAGAAATGGGGTGAAGCTGAAAGGGCCTGGAGACCTGACCACCGCCTGGGAAAGGCAAAAGGAGGGCGCTGGGCCCTAACCCGGTGCCCAAAAGACACGCGGTCCTTGTCCGCTTCCGCGCTCAGGTTCACCAGCATCTGCCTCTGGGCCGTGCCACCCAGCACCAGCCACTCCCGGCTCGCCCACGGCCTCCTCTCTCGGGTTTGACTTCGAACCCGGTATGAGCCCTTTTTGCTATTATCCTAAAAGCCCACCACCACCACCTCTAGGGCGACTTGGCGCCAAGGCAGCTTTTTGCTTTATCCAGCCACGGGGCGCACTAGGACAGGAGTAAATTGCAGAGATAACCTGTCTCTGCAGCTCGCTGCCTGCCCCCACCGCGCCCCCTCCTTTCATCTCAACCTCCAAGCCCACCCCACCCCTTCCGCCACGGTCGCTTACTTCCTCCACCCTCTTCTCTCCTGCAGACGTGGCCCTTTATGTTGGCCGGGAAACCCGAGAGCGACCTGAAAGAAGTGGTGACTGCGAGCCGCTTATGTGGAACCACGGCGTCCTGACCTTGGAGGTGCGAGTGTGGGAAAGGCGCGCTCCCCGGGGGGAGCGGGCCCCGGGAAGGCGACCCCTGCCCTCCCTACTCTCTGTCTCTGCTTCCCCCACGCAATGCTCCTCTCTCTGTCCCACCCCGCGAGAACACTTTACAACGACGAGGAGATTCCTTTCCAAACCAGAGGAGATCAATCGTTCTTACAAAGATTCCCATCTATTTAACTTTATTAACTCCTACCGTAAATGACTCTGCGAGCCTTGCTGGTCCAAGTGCAATATGTAATTATAAATATATAAATAGATAATAAGAGCCTATCAATGTGTATCTTTTGTACAATACGTTGTAAAATGTAGATCATAGAATAGCTGACTTTGACAGTCACATTTATAAAGTAATTCACTTAAAGATATATATTTTTTTCAAACAAGTTTTGCTACTTTTGAAAATAAATCTTTCTTTATATTGCTAAAAGCAGTGATGTGATTTTTTTAAAAAAAATATTTGGAATAGAAAAGAGGGAAACTATGGGGAAGTTTGATAATAAAAGCGGTTCTTTTAAACCTCAATCCAAACTTCCAGAGATAGAAAAGGATTAAATATGAATTCCACTGTGAAAGTGCAGGTTATATTTTACAGTGAAACGTTAAAAAGAAACTTTTGCAAGCTACTTTTAAGACCATTAGAAATAATGTAACTGTAAACAAAGAATGAGAAGAATTAAAGTTATTCACACACAGTTCAAGAAGAAAAACACACCATAAAAAGAAAATCCAACTTTCATGTGTTACACAGTATAATTAACCGACATACGCAGGAAAGTAAACTCCACATTTTGCAACTTTCCAGGCGTGGACGTGGCTGCAAATAGAAGAAATAATGATAGTTATGAAAGATTTAAATTCTGTAACCACTAGGATGTGTTTTGTGATTTTCAGAGTGCTGCAGCATACGTTATATATTTCTTATTAACAACCCGCTAATTAATTCTAGCAACAAACGTGGATGCCGCAGTTGGCGGATGCGTTCAGCTCCCGCTACGACTTCCGGCGGACTGGACTTTAATTTAAACATCTTCCAGGCTACGGAACAGCTCCTAGGGGAAGATTAAGTTGAGATAAACAGAGAGGCGAGGCCGAGGAGCCTGGGACCGGGCTCCCTCTCTGCCCCAGCGCAGCCCGGAGCGGCCGATGCGCCAGATGCCACCGGGGCTGTTTAATGTTCGGGGTTATGACCGCAGTGTTTACAAGACGTCTTCGGTTATTTATACTGTTATTCCTCGCAGAGGGCCTTGAAACTTCCGCTTCATTTGCTCATTCTTTTCGATTTTTCCCCTTTTTCTCGGCTCAGTTTAGTACCTGGAGTAAGAGCTCCCCGCCCCCTCCCACACTTCTCTCCAACCAACCCCAAAGGCCGCTAACCGGGTGGATCCCCCAGCCTGGCCATCAAGGAAAGATCCTGCTGTGCGTGTCGCGACTGGAAAGCCACTCTGCCCGGCTGTGTTCTCTGTCAGTGCTAGTTACCACGTTACCAAGTGCAATTCTCCATTCTCCAAGGGCTGGGTACTTTGGCGACTCTTCATCCACTTCCCCGTCATTTGCACGTCGGAGGACTTTTCAAAGTGTCAGGCTAGCCTCCCACCCCGCATCCCAACCTGACTTTCAAGAGCGCATTTCCAGCTCTGGCTAGCACCACCTTTCCCAATTCAGGATCCGTCACTTACGCCAGAGGGACAGAGCCCTAGCCTGGACCTATCCAGAGTTCAAGTCGGAGATGAGTCCCGGTGCCATTAAGTTGTTTCCCTTTCACGTTCAGCGAATTTTCTAAGCTCCCACTCGCGTTTTTATAAACCAGATGCTCCGAATGCTGAGCACTCCACGCAGGCGCCCCATAAAGTAATTTCTGCTTGCTCATTCTCTGACAACCCCAAGCTGCACACCGATTTTTTAAAAAGTTCTCATGCCTCTTATCTATAATTTGAAACCTTTGCTTTAGGCAGAAGGCGTGTGTCTATGGATAGGGAACACGTGGAATCCAGCCCTGGTTCTGCAACCAGCCAATTGTTTCTTGAAAGAGCTCTGATGCTGAGTTTTCTCATCTCTGCAAATAGGGATAAAGGTGATGATAACGATAAAAATCACCATACTCGTGCTTTTCCCTTTCACCTCGCAAAACTTTACTGGGGGCTCAAATGAGATGGCATCTGTGCAATCCCTTGGTAAAGGAAAGGCTCCATGCAAATGTTACTTTACTAAGTGGCTGGGGAACTATCTGTGCCTAGACCCAAATTGAAAGTGTCTCAGGCAGGAAGTTCAAAAGGGTGTACATTCATAATGTACTGGTGATGGTCTTTTTATTACAGAAACTAAAACATCTCTCTCCCATGCAATGTTGACTCTCTCTTTCACCTTCCACTCCTCTCCATTGTTCTCCAAAATTGTCCAGAGCTTTCTACCAATGTGACTTCCTAGAAATCTAGAAAAAGTCAGAGAGCAAAGATAGGACCTGGGACCTACAAACAGGATGACACTAGCATCTGGTGATTAGAATGCCCAGTCCCATCAGTGGCCTCAGCCAAGGAGAGTCCTGCGTACACTCTCTTTGGTCTCATGATTGTCCCCTGAATGGAGTGAGGAGTACCACAGGAATGATTGGGTTGTTGCTACCACTAGCACCAGGAATGTGACATGACTCTCCCCCACCCCCACACTTCCAACATACATCAACAGTCCAAACATGTTGCCTTCTCCAAAGGCCCTTCTCCTATGCCAGATCATCAGCAGCCCACACTCACCAAGCCTCTCGCTCCTCGTGTCTTCCCAGCAGGGTGCAACTCCCAGCCTACCCCATCTCCAAGCCAGGTACTTGGTATCTGGATTTGAATAGGGAGTAAGCAGCTGCAAAGGAGTGGGGGATTCCCTTTCCCCCTCTAGTATAACTGGAGGGAGTGGAATGGGCAGTATCCTGTCTGTGACCTCTAGCTTATGAAAACTATCTTAGAAGGTGCTTTCAGAAAGAACCAGGAGAATGACCAAAGCAGCTTGTAGATGCCTGAAAAGAGAATGAAGTGTTTCAAATAAGTGTGTCTGCAAGTTCTCAGGAGGAGCAGGCAGATATTCAAACTGGAATGTAGCCAGGGAAGTGTTCTCCCTCTCTCTCTCTCGCTCTCTCTGTCGGGGGGGGGGGGCCGGGGGGGGGCGGGTG
>CAUYRT010099942.1:0-20741 GCA_963574885.1 Lepilemur ruficaudatus | reverse complement strand
GAAAAGTTTCCTCAATGTCACAAACAATGCTTATTGCACTTTAAATTGCAATACAGGGTCACCCACAACACAATATGGGAACGAGACTGAACTACTCAATGCTAAAGCAAATCATTCATTCAGCTGATGACTGCAGAGTTACATTAAGTCATAGTTTCACTGAATTGGCTGCGTACCAAAAACGGATGACCACTGTATGATGATCTGAAAAAGGGCAGTTGTAAAAAGAAGCGATCAGAAGGCTGGGCGGCAGAGAGTACTCAGAGATAAGACGGATTTCTGGAACAAATACATTATATAGAGTATGTTTATAGCAGCAGAAGATTCTGAAAATTAGCAGCAGCCGCCGGGATCTGAAGGACAGTGTTTTTACATACACAATGTACAAGAGACATTTATCTCGCATCTGTCTTCCCTGCCATATCCAACACTCCCAGCTGTGGAGCGTGGTCAACAGGGTGGCCTTCTGCCATTTGCACATTTTAGAAAGCACTATTGGATGCTTCAAATAGTTTTGAAACGGCAATAAAAAGTGTTGGCTATTTGATTATCATAATGCACCATAAAACAGAAAAGAATGCATCTGAATTGGGTTTTGTCAGGTAGTCAGTGAAGCAAGGCAAAGCACAAAGAGAAAAAAAATAAAGTAAACACACTGGATCCAGTTTATGTTGTTCTCCCGAGTGATGCAGGCTTCAAAATAAAGAAGGGAACACTTTGAGCACTTACTGAACTCAAGGCAGTGTTTCAGGCTATAGGCCAGTGATTTTCGAAGCCAACTGTTCAGAAAAATTATCTGGCTGAGCTTAAAAATATCAGATTCTTGAGACCCTCCTTAAAACTTCTACATCAGAGTCCCTGAGCTGGGGCCAAGATTCTAGGTTTCGTAAAAGGAGCTTCGGGTGATTCTGACGTAGCTAGTTTGGAAACTACTAATACAAGATGTAGAATTAATACGACGTAGTTCCTGCCCTCATGTGCTTTAGAGTACAGTTTTCGAGGAAATGCGTAAGTACAGATAAAATGTGAATGCACATAATGGCAGAGCAACACGGGACACTGCGACGCAGCACACAGCACGGCGTGTTTTCTCTTCTGTCCTTTGGGCACTGAGAAGTGAAGGTTATGATACAAAGACTGAGCAGGATAAAAAAGTATCATTTCATTTTGTAAAATTATCTCAGGTCCTAAGCATAATTTATGTGGCTGTAAAAGACTGCATGAGGGAAAAAATTACAAGTAAATAAAAAGATTGAGCTGCAGCCAAAATGATTTCTCCCACAGTTTTAAACATGTAAATCATTCCCCAAACTAATCATTAGCGCAAGGCTAATGATTAAGCAACATTTATAATAATAATAAAATGACATTGAAAGACTGAGTTGACATCTTTTAAATTTTAACAGTCTCTAAAAAATAATTTTCATTTTAATTTGTCTAATTAAATTGACTACATTTGCTGGCGGTAATCTAAAAATCTAGCTATAAATTATAAACACATCATTGTATGAAAATGCAAGGGAAAACAAATATAAAAGCATTAAATGAAAAACAAAGTAACCAAACTCTTGATAAATTATATATGGTCTGTGTTGAAAACCCCAGTTCTGGTCACTGATCTTCTATCTTAACCCTTACCTGCTCAGGTAGCTTCCGTGTTACCCATAGTGTGGGGAGAACTTGGTTATCAACCAACAGAGCTCCCTGAAGTCATCCACAAACAAGCTTTGACTTTTGAATACTGGCTGTCCTAGAATTCTCCAAAGCCCTGTTGGACATTTTGCCTCTTTATCTTGGATGTCCAAGGGCAACTATTTCTCTGGGCTTTGATATGCTGTTGCTATACCATTCTTATGCCCAGAGCCCACGTTAATCTTTAATCAACATGTATTTCACAATGCGGAAAATATTTCTAACAAGAATTTCATTTGTACTTGAAATGTTGTACCTCACAGCATCTTACCGAACCAAGTGGATCATTTTGAGCTATTAATAAACTAACCATCAACTATTTTTGCTCACATAATATTAGCTCATCATTGTGCTAGTTCACTGCAGAAATGCATGAAAGTTGAAAATATGTTATCTGCTCTTAGCAAATTCAAAATATAAGAAAATACCATATTTATATAGAAGAATCCATGAGAAGCAATATAAAACAATATAGAACAAGTGTAAAAGTTGTGATGTGCCCTCCGAATATTGGACAATTTTTTAAAAAGGAAGCTATATGTAAGCAGAAGTAGGGCACAACACAGTAGAAAGAACACTGCACTTGGAGTTTGTAAGAACTGAGTTCTAGCCCTGACTCTGCTCCCCAGCTACATGTGAGCCCTCACCCTCACTGCTCTATGTCTCAGAGCCCCTGCTTCTAAAAAAAAAAAAAAAATTGAATTAAAAGCAATGTTCTTAATGGAGATGGGAGACTCAGAAGCACCACAAAGAATTTCCAGGCCAGCCGCAGTGGCTCACGCCTGTAGTCCCAACACTCTGAAAGGCTAAGGTGGGTGGATTGCTTGAGGTCAGGAGTTTGAGACCAGCCTGAGCAAGAGCAAGATCCCATCTCTACTAAAAATAGAAAAAAGTTTATCCAGGTGTGGTGGCCCACACCTGCAGTTCCAGCTACTCAGAAGGCTGAGGCAGGAAAATCACTTGAGCCCAGAAGTTTGAGGTTGCAGTGTCATTATAATGACACCACTGCACTGTAGCCAGGGTGACAGAGAGAGACCCTATCTAAAAAAAAAAAAAAAAAAAAAAAATCCCATCAGTACATGAGCGAATTAATAAAATGTGGTATATGTGTACCATGGGGTACTACTCAGACATAAAAATTAAATGGCAAACTAATACCTGTTGTATGATCCTGGATGGAACTGGAGATCATTCTTCTAAGTGAGGTATAAAAAGAGTGGAAAAACAAACAGCACATGTACTCACTATTAAACTGGAACTAATTGATCAATGCTTATGTGCACATATGGAAATAACATTAATTGAAAATCAAGCAGGTGGGAGAGGAGAGGAGGGGATGGGCAAATTTACACCTAACACCTAACATGTACAACATACACTATCTGGGGGATGGGCACACATAACTTCCAGTCAAATGGTACAAAAACAATTTACGTAACCAAAATGTTTTTACCCCCATAATATTTTGAAATTTAATAAATAAATAAAAATCAAAAATATACAGCATAGCAGTATAAATACTCACAGGCTTATTTTACAAAAGACCAAATAAAATTTATTGAAATAGGAAAAAAAGAAGAATTTCCAAACTCACACCATCTTTCCCATTGCCTAGAACAGGGGTGGGAAACTATTTCATGTTGGAAAGCTACATTAATTTAGCTATATTCAAATAAGGCCACATTCAAGAAATTTCAATTAGATATACTCTTAAATGTACATTATTTTGTAAAAATCTAACTGCTACATTGTTAATAATTTCAGATAAGGAAAACTATTTGTTAATTTTAAAGTTAACTGACCTTTTAATGACTTTGTTGTGTCTGCTTTTTATTGGAAAGCATCTGAATATTTGGTTGCAGCATGGAGGTCCACAGTTTCAGCTGATCCTCTAGATGGGTATTAGCTATTTGTGACCTTAAGGGCATCTTGATGTGGGTTAGGTAGGAGAATGTATATTTGCAGCAATAAGTGATTAAAAAGCAAGAAAGCATTTTTCCAGCATGTTGCCAAAGTTCTGGGTATTCCGCATTTTTCCATATTTCAGTTGGATCTTTCCTAGCATCAAACAACAACCTTAAAATGTCATCTACTGAAAGCTAAATCAATTCCATCTGTAGGTCTTTAGGTGCCTTGGTGATATCAAGTAGGTGAGGCTGAAATGCTAATTAAAGTTTGATGTCATGATTCTCAAAGTCAGTGAACCTTTCATTATATTCTCCAATTAACAGGTCCATAACAACTGCATATTCTTCAAATAATTGCATATAACTCTGCCAACTGGGGAAATGTTCATCCAAAATTTCCTTTTGAAGAAGAATTGTTTTGAAAAAAGATAGGTGTTTTTGAAATGCTTGGATTCTTTGCCACATATCATATACAGACTTAGTTTTACCTTGCAAAGAAATAGGCAAGTTGTTTTGAGTTGACATGCTATCAGAGGAGAAATGCTACATTCCTATAGAAATCTTCTTTTAATAATTCACATTGCTGATTCTATTCTTCATAAAATTTAACTATTCTCACAGAGATACCCTGCAATAGCCAACACACTTTAGAATGATATAGCAAATCCACATGGAATACCCCATCGTTCAGCATGTTACAAAATTGGCAATGCCCATGTTGCATTTGTATGAATATAGTTAACAACACTCATAATTTGTTACAAAGTGTCACTTGAAATAGTAGCTTTAGCACAGAAATTTTGCTGATGCAAGATACAATGAAAAGAAATGAGACCATCTGTATCTGTTAATACTTTTTTTATTCTGTGCAATAAGCCTTTCATGTTTTCCTGTCATGGAAGGTGCATCATCTACACATACACTCACTAAATTTACCAAATTCAGTCCAACTTTACAACATTTACTTTAAAACCTGTTGAAGATATCTATTCCCTGTGTCCTGTTTGCAAGAGTTCCCAAAGTGAGTAACTCTTCATAGCAAAGAAAACCTTCTGTTATGACCTGAATGAAGTATAAAACCTGCTCTGAGTACATAGTATCAGTTGATTCATTCAAAGCAATTGAAAAATATATATTTTCCTTTTGAAGTGTTGCATGAAGTTGTTCTGTTAAGGTGAAGGCTAATTCATGCTGCCGATCAGTTATGGGTCTCCTTGAAAGAGGCAGACATTTGTACTTTGGAATGTTACTGGCATCTAGGCATCCTACAACTTTGACATTAATTCTTTCACAATTTCTATATCACTGAATGGCTTCCTTTTTTTCCCAAGTATAGAAGCTACTTTACAAGTTGCTTCAGTAGCATTATTTCCAGGTCTTATTGCTGCTTGAAAGAGTTGTCTTTGCTTTTGCTTTTCATCTATTAATTTCTGCAATACAACCTTTCATGCCTCTCCCTCTAATTTAAAATATTTGTGGTCCTTTTGAGTGTTATAATGCTGATGAGTACTGAATTTCTTTGATGTTGATATTGCAGTAACACAAAACAAGCAAATCATCTTATCTTTAGCAGAAACAAGATAATATTGCAATTCCCAATCCTCATTAACAAATCTGTTTTCTTCCTTCAGCATTCTCTTGGTCTTCTTTGACATGATGGGCTATAAAACAGACAGAATTAAAAAATACTGTTGAGTTGTGCGACTATTCACAAATTCCACTTCAAACAGAAACACAGCGCACCGTTGTTAAAGCTGGTAACAGACTGGCCTGCTTAAGCCCCATAAACTCTTGCCAAGCAGCCTTGTGCAGCAGTGGCACCAGTCAGGTGGGGGAAGTCAGAACTAAATCATGAGCATAACAGCTGTCAATTTAGCCCTTATGGCTTACTAATGTTCTAAATGTGCCAGTCAGTCTGGGAGGATTATTTCATTGAAACTTATTTTATTCTTTGGTATGTTTAATACATTAAGTTTAAAAATAAAAATATAAAAGATGAATAAAAATGTATTAATAAAAATAAAAGGATTTGTTCCGTAAAATTTGGATTCAGGCAAAAGGCTGCACTTAAGGACCTAGAAGACCACATGTGGCCTTAAGGCTGCAGGTTCCCCACCCCTGGCCTAGAACATTCAGACACTTCACATGAAGTGTCTTCACTTTCATACCTTCACATGAAAGCTTGCAGATGATGGAATAACTGAGCAAATACAGTTCATAAAAGCACTCCATCAAATTCTTTCATCTTTCATTACCTTCCATTTGAAAGCCACTGAATTAGATGATCTCCAAGTAAAAAAGTCAGCACCATATTGGGAAATCTTGATCTGTAGTCTTGCTATATAAGAAGATATTAAATAGGTAAAGGCAGTGGTTCTCAAGTCTTCATGTATATAAAAAAATCATTCAGTGAGTATTTATGAAACACCTACTCTGAGCCAAGGCAGTCCTGGGGAATCGATGGTGAGCAGACAGACACACACACACATGACTTCCCAGACCTTACACAGCATGCTTTCTCTAGCCCTGTCCCAAGAGATTCTGGTACTGGACCTCTGTAAGAATGTTATGAGCCCATATGCAGTAACTTAACACAGGAGTGATTGTAAAGTGCATGAATAAATCCCACTGACCTCAGCAAACATATCCTCAATTAAACTTTCCTTCAGCTGAGTCCCCAAAATGCCTACTCCAGCACTGCCTGACACCAAAGGAGGTGACACAGAAGGAAGTCAGAGACAATTGTCCTAACTGCAATAAAAACATCTCGCTCTTACCAACTTCACAAACACATCTAACCATGTGTCATCTTGCAAGGGGCTCTTTGCAAAGACTTGGGAAGGACACAGTCCGGTGAGAGGCCTTAAAACATAAGCTCCATTAGCCTCATTGTAAATCTCCCTCTGGTTGGGGCCAGGGATGACAGCCAACAGAGCAAAGAGAGGCAAACATAAAACACAATCTGTGTGAAGAAGATAGTGTGGATCTGAGTTTAACTCTAGCTTTATCCTAGGAGTTTAATTAATATCTTTGATGGGTTAATTTATCATTAAAACCTATTGATGTTTCCTGACAGTAGTGACTCTTACAGGAGAAGGACATAAGAGTTGTGGCATATTATCCTTGGGAAGTGGGAAGTATACATAGTAGTTTGAAAACTCATATTCAGTATTTTTTAAACACAAATTACAGAAGGTCAGATTTGACTAAATCTTCTTGATCTGTGGGGATATACAGACTAGAGAGTGAGAAAGCATTGCAGGACTTGTGGATTTTAGAGAAGTAAATGCCTTTATGATTAAGAGAAGGTGGGAGCCACTGCAGACAGGTGTTGCAGCGGGTAAGGGCAGGTAGAACAGAAAGAGGCAAGAGCGTGATTAGTCTCCATTGTGGCTCAGATCCCCCGCCTTTGTCTTTCCCAGCTCCTTATAGGTGTGTCAGTGATCAATCCAGATGAGAGACTGGACTAATACAAGACTGTCACAAGACCCAGCCTCTCCTGGGAGTGAGGGGAGATTGAAGTCAGATGCTAAGGGGTTTTGATGCTCTGCTAAGGAGTTTAGATTTTATCTAGAGCCCATGGGGGCTGGTGGTGACCAATTTGGTGTTTGGTAAGACAGCTCTGGTCATGGTGGGGAGATTGGACTGACACAAGGAAGGCTCAAGGACAGCCTACAAAACCATCAAGAGTCTGTGGCACTTGTCCATGTGAGAGATGGTGACAATGATATGAAGACATGAAGACCATGGGGCCTGGAGCTGAAGTGAGGGAGGGAAGTGGCAGCACCATTCCCTTCTGGCACAGTCGTGGCCCCTCCAGGACAGCACCCACTCACTACCCTCCTGCCAACTCCCTGAGACAATGATGTATCACAACTCATCAAGAGCTATGGGTCCATTCTTGCTTTCCATCCAAACTTGTCTAACAAGTCTTGTTCAGCTTGGAGAGAAGATTGGGAAAGAGCATGAAGGACCCTACAAGAGGGTAGGGCCAAACTGGGGGCCTCCCAGTGCTCAGCTGAATTGTTATTTGCAGTATGATCAATACCATAGACCAAATGGAGTGCATCTTCTGGGATGGAAGATTCTCTGCATCCTAATAACAGAAAACAAACTATGCAACTGCAAACTTCAATGCCTGCTTTAGCCCAGCCTGTCTGGATTTCTTAGACTACCCTCAAGGCAATTTCCTGTCAAGCAGACAAGCTTCAGAACTCTCCTTAATGTACCTGTTAGAGACACAGAACTGCCTCCTCTGCCTGATTAATTTCCCAAAGGGACTAAGCTGCTTGTTTCAAAACCATCATGCTGCAGATCAAGAGCTAAAAAGACCTATCTAGATCACAAAGGATCAGGGAGCCAAATGGGGCATTCTCTGTAAGACACAGGTTAGTGTTTACAAAAAAAAAAGTTAAACAAGGCTGGCTGCACTTGCCTTTCATACAAGATTTCCACAACTACTAGGAGGATGGGGAAGTGGGGTGGTATTTTCTGATGAAAGAAAAAAGTTTTCTTTTCTATAACATTGTCACAAAAAAGCAAAGCAAATCTCTGTACTGTTTGTTCTGGGAAAAGATACATATGCATCTGTGAATATATATACACTACACACAGGTATCTTAATGCCCTTCAAAAGAATGACATGTCTGTGAGGTTCTGAAGTTATTTTTCAACATGCAGTCTCATTGCGAATCATTACTAGAAGGAAAACTGATAAACTATCATATATGTGATCTCTCTAAAGAAGACACTAAGTCCAGAGAAATTGAGTGACTAACGTAAGATCACAGAGCAGCTCAGTCAGGCATGGAATCCTTTTCTTCTTATACCCAAACCAGTTTTCTTCCAACTACACCAAGCTACTCTTTTCACATGGAGAGGGTAAGACAGCGACTGGTTAAGAATCAGATGAACTGAGCATATATCCCAACACAGGCCCTGTGGGACCCCAGGCCACTTACTTAACCTCTGTGCCTCACAGGCTCACCTGGGTAATGGGAATACTCAGTTACCTACTTTACAAGACTGTTGTGGGAATTAAATAAAATAAGTTAAGTAGGCATGCTATAAATATAATATGCCCAATATTATCATTATTATTATATATTATGCTTAAATAATAATGATAATGTGTGCATGTGTGAGCTCTGGATAGGCTACAAATTCACGGAATTTATAGGTTTAAAAATTAAAGAAGTAAAATATCTTAAATGAATTTGTAGGATGATACAACCTGCAAGCAATTTCCATAATTTTAAGGTTGATACTTGAATGTATGTACTTTCTCTGCCTTCTCTGATAAAATTCTCTAGTTTCTCCTTAAGTATATTTTAACATGTAAGCTTTCCCAAGGTTTTACAGGAGCAAGAGGTACAAAAATTATAAAAGGATCACTACATTAAGGTTGCTTCACAGCTCATAATCCATGCCTTGCTCCTCATATTATTTTCCCAATTTTTCTATACAGTCATCCTCAGCAAGCACAAGGAACTGTTTCAAGGACACCCAGAGGATACTAAAATCCTCAAATGCTCAAATCTTTGATATAAAATGGCACAATACTTGCATTTAACCTAAGTACATTCTGTCGTATACTTTAAATCATCTCTAGATTACTTAAGATACCTAATACAGTGTAAATGCTGTGTAAATATTTGTTATACTGCATTGTTTTTTATTTGTATTTCTATTGTTGTATTGTTATTTTTATTGTTTTTTTTTTTTTTAACAAATACTTTTGGTCCACAATTGGTTAAATCAGTGAACATGGAACCCACAGATACTGGAGGGCCAACTGTATTAAGAAACTTCTATGATACTCATGTATTTGAACTTGGCTAGATATAACTATTGATCTCTACTGAACAATATACTGCTTCCTTTTCCCCACCGGCCCTCTCAAACTATGGTAACAGAGTCTCCAAATCATAATCCAGTCCTTCTACCTAACTCTTATTTTTGAGTTACTGAGTTCTTATTTTACAACAGTGGTTTTCAAATGTGGCTGTATATTGAAATCGCACGAAGAACTTTAAAAAATACTGATGCCTTGGACCCACACCCAGAGAGTGGGAGTTGTTGATCTGGGCTACCAGTCTGGGTGTTGGGATTTTTCAAAGCTTTCCAGATGATTCTGAAGTGCAGTCAAGGTGGAGACCCTTTGATGGAGGGATCCCATGTGGATGGAGAGATGTAGAAGGCTGGGACCAGACGAACCCAGCTCAAGACCCACTCTTCTGGGAGGCCTCTCAGAGCCCCCAAAGTCATGTTGACCACATCTTTCTCTGTCTCCTTAAAGTACCTCTGGTGTAGCCCCTCTCATGCTGACTTACATTGATTAGCTTACTAATTCCTCCTTCATTCTTCACTGTGAGCTCCTAAAAGCTGAGATCAACAGAAGCTGGCACATAGAAGGTGCTCAGTGAATGTTTGTTGCATCAAACTGATGTTGTTTATTACTTATAGCTCTGACAAAAGTAACCAGGCTAGCACAACTCTTTTCAGAGAGCCAGGACTGTAATGCTGTAAAGAGAACATCTGAAGGATGCCCACAAAGGCATCCTGTGTCCAAAACTGGCCCCTCAGCAGCAAGTTAGAAACAAGGTGTGTGGCAGCTCCAGCACTGATAGTTTATAACTTGCAATCTGTTCTTTCTGGAGGCTCCTCAAGTGTGACTATAATTAAAGCCTTTGAATATTACCTCTTCCATTGTGCCTGGTATTACTCCCTGCTCATTTGTTCAGATAAGACAAGACTGATGAATGTGAATATGTCTGAAGTTAAAGCAGGCAGGAGATAATGAAAAAGGCTGATTGGAAAGTCCTTATCAACTCAGAAGAATTCTCAGATATACAAAGCATGAAAACTACATGCAGCCCCATTTCACAAAGTCAGTAGGGGAACTGCAGTTGCTGCCAACTCTGCAGGCTGCTCTCCACTGACACACAAAAGTCAGCAGCGCTGCTTATGCACAACTCCAGGGAGTTAATGTTCTACGGGAAAAGTAAACCCCATCCTGCAACTCAGCAGCCCCAAGATTGCCTATGCTGGAAAGATTCACAGCACATATAACACACAGTTACTTTCATTATTTATAAGCTTCAAGAAGATCAAAATCACTTATGGTAATCACTGCTACTGTTCACAACATAGTCCTGGACCTCTTTCTTAGATTCCAGCTCTCCATTCAGATCCCATCTCCAATTCCTGAGAACCTCTGGTTCTGAAGTCCTGCTCTAAGCTCCCTTCTTCTCTCAGCCCCAAGATCTACCCACTAATCTTGCATCATAGAGATGGTTAAAACCACTGGAAGATTATGATGGAGCTCTACATTGCAGATACCGATGGGCTGTCTTTATCTACTTATCCTTTTTCATCATTGTTACCTTGCTGTGACAAAACAAGGTTTGCTCCTCAACTCTCGTCCCATTGCTGCCATGACAGAGGACATCTCAGTCTTTAATGTATCAATCCATTCTTAGAACAAACCATAGTCACTCCTCCTTGTGCAAAGGCCCCTCCCAAGGCAGCAGGTGCAGTGAGGAAAGTTACTGGCCTTGGAACTGGATGGTCTGGATCCAAATCTCAAGTTCAGTACTTACAAGCATTGGTATCTTTGGCGAGTAGTCATGCTTTAGTATTCTCAGCAATACAATGTAGGTGATGATAATATTATCTACTTCATAAGGTTGTTTAGAAGATTAAATATATATCCTGTAGGCTAGTGCCTGACACACTTATAGCAATATTATTCCCAGGTCTGAGTTTTAGGGTAAGATTGACTTGGCCAGAATTATACTCATGGGACAAGTGAGCATCTGGTCACTGGTCTTTAGTTCCCATGATGGATAAATTTCTTCTTTGTCTCTCTTCTTTTCCCAGCCTGTAACATACATCATTCCAGAGGAAGGGCACTTCGTCCTTCAGTCCCTGCTGTGATGTTTCTAGTTCACCCTCTCTGCTTCAGTGCTTCCTTCAGTCACTAGGTGCCCATACCTACCCCAGCCACCAGCTTTCAACTCCTACCACAGCCAGGAAATTATTTCCCCTTGCATATTTTATTCATGTTTTTGAAATGTAGAACTGACTTAAAAAAAAAAAACCCACTGCTACTATACTTCTAAAAAATGCTTAGTACTCTCCATTGATATTTTAACAGAGCACTCCAGGGAGTTCCCACATTTAAAATAACTTTTTAGGACATGAGATGTTCTCCCAAACTGGAAATTAAATGATAAAGTTGAGGTCACTCAAATACTGAAATAAAGAAACTGAATAGGATACTTACTGCAAGATAAGGATAGGAAGGCAGGATTGTATTTAGATTCCCTCTAAGATATGGCACCAGAAAAGCAACGTGCATGGACTACAGTAAGTTCAACATGTTGATGAACGTTTCATCTGAGGGTGCTCTGACTCTGATCCTGTGTTTCTCTCACCACCACTTTCTTGGAAGGTATTTCCTGCTGAGTTTTAACTGGAAGTAACGTGTTCGTGTGGGTGGAGGACTGTGGAGAAGATGCAACTTGGGAAGAGCACATTATTTCTAAGAGGTTTGCAGAGCAATGAGCTACTTTGATTCACTCATGAATAACGCATAAGCAAAGTTTTCAGATCCCAAAATGGCTGAGTCTATGATCTAAAAATGCCCCCGAAGAACTGATTTCCTCCTTCGGCTTCCTGTCATTTGAACTTTTACCTACTTGTCCCCCACAACAGTGTCTCTCAGACACACTCATCTCCTAATGGGCACACCCACCACTGAGCCATGGTATACCCCACCTACTGGGCAGGAGCTGGGGGATGATGGAAACTGCCTGTGAGAACAGTAACCTGGATATGTGCACCTAAACAGGTGGCCATGCCCTTTTAGCAATTTAGAATTGTGTTCTGTGTTCCCCAGGTGCCACTGAAATTGAAATCCAGAAATGTGGCTAAAAGTGTTTTTTGTTGTAGGCACTTGATGGACGCTGATGGGATAGAAGATTAAACAATGTCTTTCAATGTTAATATATCTCTGCAGACCAAAGAACAAATAAAGTCTGTTCATATGTGACAATACATGCCCTTGCTCACTCTCGCCCAACCTCTACCACCACTTTACAAGGAACTTTTTCATTTTGAAGTAGTCTAGAAATGATCTCAAACCCTGGGTTAGCCACCCAGTTCCATTAACAGATGCTCCTGATGTACCACTTCATTTTTCAATTAACAGAGCCTTTTGAAGAAAAATGAGATGGGGTGGGTAGTAAGAAAGGTGAGTGTATTTGAGAGGTGGAGGGAGACTGTCAAGAACCAAGGTTTATACTATTTGGAGAGTGAGGCCTGATTACAAACTTGGAAGGAAATATGAGAAAATATAAATGCAGAATGTTGGGTATTGTTTTGTGTTGAGACAGTATGAGAAAGAAATTAGGCAAAGATTCTTTAATTAACAAATGAATCTGGAGAACTGGGCTGACAGTTAAATGCCTGCTAGATTGTCGAAGCTATGAAGCCGCAGGGAGATCTGTGAAATCACGGGGCAGAGTGTGGCGTGGACAATGTGTGAGACGAGTCACTGAGGACGGACTTTCACAGCCACAATGGTTTCCAGTTGCTGCTGTGACAAATTACCACAAACGGGATGGCTTCAAACAACACAGAGTTATTGTCTTTCCGTCTTAGAGGTCAAAGTCAGGTGTTGACAGGGCTGTGCTCTTTCTGGAGGCTCCAGGTTGGAATCCTCTTCCTTACCTTTCCAGCTTCTAGAGGCCTCCAGCACTCTTTGACTTGGGGCCCCTTCACCCATCCTCAAGGCCAGCAACAACCAGTTGAGTCTTTCTTACATCACATCATTCACCTCCCTCTTCTGTATTTAAGAAGCCTTGTGATCACATGGGCCCATCCAGTTAAGCCAGGACAATCACAAATGCAGATAATTAGTAATTATCTTTGGTGCGGTGGTCATTATTCTATCTACCAGAATAGACAACAACCCTTTAAAAAAGCATTAAGAGAATAGTGATAGAGTGATAAAAGAAAACTCGTATGTAGAGAGTGTGGAAATAGAAACCCATATGTATACAGTGGGGGAATGCAAACTTAATTTAAGATGACTCTTAAGAATAACTTAGTGTCTTTGTAATGTCCTCCATTGAAGCAGGCAGGGAAGCGGGGAGTCTTGTTGCCTGCTTCTGTATTGACCCATTAATTGGAACAAAACTCTTGAACAACGATGACTAAAACTACTCATCATTCAAGGGATAATTCAAGCACTGCCTTCCTTAAGGAGGAAGCCCCCCCTACTCCGCAGGCAGAATTAATTTCTCTTCCTTGGATCACTGTTCCCTGTGTTCTCCTTTCCAAGGGTACTTAGCATTCTGTAATGTAATTTCCTGTTTTTGTGCCTGCCTCCCCTACTGGATGATGAGGTCCTTTTGAGGACAGGGACCATGATTTGTACATCTTTGTATTCTAAGGACCTACTGCGGTGACTAACATAAGGAAGATATTCAATGTGCATATTGAATGAAAACCTGTGGGCTGAATTGAGAGGATTCAGCACTCCAGTCTTAGGGGAAGGTGAGAAGGTGGTATTTGGGGAATGAAACTGGATGAGAGCAGATTTCAAATTAGAATAATGCACAATAAACCTCTAAGTCCTGAGAATGTGTTTGAGAGACCGAGACAGGAAACTAATAGAAACTAAGAAATGAAGAAAGCTTTCCCCTAATTGCAGAGTGGAAAGGCAAGGTCAAAACACAAACAAGAAAGTTTACCTGTTATAACGTTACATATTTTCAATCACACTTAACATACAAATAAATATTACCAAAAAAAGACAAGAAAAAAAAAAACAAAAAACCAAGACTACAGTTCCAAGAAGAGGAGTTGGATATTATGTAATTTTTAAGATATAACTTTCAGTCAGTTGATGATATAACATTAGAAAAATGTTTTCAGACACAAGTTTTTCCATAATATTTCATGAAAAATTTTAATCCTCACTGACTAGGAAGAAGAGAAAATTTCCAAACTGCTTTCACCCTCCCTAAAAATATAAGCTGTATTTTGAAGTTTCATGAATTTCAAGTGAAATTTGGGAAAAAAAAGAAAACTGAACCTTTGGCCTAACTCTGCAAGAAGACATGGAAGGAACGGGCTGAGGTAAGAAGGTGTAGCAGAATGAGTTTCCAAATTTTCTTTCCCTCACACCAAAATCCCTTCACAAAAGTCCTTCTTTTCCCTCTACACCTGTCAAGTAGAGGGTTATTTTATTGTACATGTACTAGTCATTAAAAAAAGAAAAGTAAAAAATAAAAAAATAACAAGAGGAAAAAACAAGTTATATAATAGTTCAATAGCCTAAAGTTAAATAAACCTTGATAAAGACTGCTGTAATAATTTAGCAAAACCATTCTTTCTCAGTAAAATTTGTTTTTAACTTTGTTAAAGGTAACTTTATTTCTGATTTCCAATTTATGGACTGAGGAATTACGGTACAGTCACAGTAGACAATTAGCAGATCCATTTTTCTCCTCCTCTCACATTATATCGTGAGCAACAGACAATTAGGAAGGGTAAGTGATCTCGGGGACCACAGGGTCCCCAAAGCATAGAGGCAGTGAGACCATGTGTGGATGACAAAGGTCTGCAAAACGGGGGTGGGGGGTGGGAAGCAGGTTAAGAATGATATCCAAGAAATTACAGAATTTTAAGGGCAGGCAAAGAAAGAAGAGTCCAATAAAGCAATTGATAAGGATAAACTGAAGAGACAGGAGGAGAATCATGGAGACAGTGTCAAGAAAACTATAGAGAAGAAGATTTCAAGGAGCCAGTCAATGATCACACCAAATGCTGCAAAGAAAAAAACATATGGTAAGTGAGGCCAGTGAAATAGGCCTAAATATTTTCATTGTCCATAGCACACAAGTAAGAATTAGCTTCTAGAAATACGATAATCTTCTTCCATAAAGTTTACTTTTTTAGCATGGTGTCCTCTCTGAGACTCCATACTCCTCTCAAACACATAAATTGAAACATACCCACACACCTGTGGATACCTCACTAAAAATACACTGGAGTCAGTTTTGATAAATGTTCAGATAGGTAAAAGAAAAAATAGAAAATGCAACTCCCCTTGTTATTTTCATTTTCATAAAGGTCAGTGGACCAATTGGCTCCATTGACTTGGAAAGAAAAGCAACTGAAGCATTCAACCACAAAGCTGAAGGTTAGGACATGGTTAACTGAGAGCAACCCTGATGTTTTGAGAACTAGACAAAAGGTTTTACCAGCTCCTCAAAGGTGAGCTGTCTTGATTAGCTAGATCTCATTAAACTCAAATATCTCTGTATGTAACATATCGACATGATGACACTGAACGCAGAGTTGGAAAGAAGAAAATTTAAAGCTCTGAATTAAAATTATTGTGCCAGAGGAAAAAAGTAAATAATAAGAAAAAGAAAATTAATAATGATTATTTATAAAGCATTTTATATTCAATACATCATGAAACAGAAAAGATAGGTACTATTATTCTAGCTTCCACATATGGAAATAGTCTCAGGAGTTATATTGTCAGAACTATATCTTACTGCCTTGTAAGGAGAGGGAGAGGGAGAGGGAGAGAGAGAGAGAGAGAGAGAGAGAGCGCTGAAGGTAGCATCATGATGACAATACCAACACAACCAAGAATCTTAGAGAAAGAGCTCTAAATCAGTCAGATTTTCTATGCACATAAACAAGTCTGAATTGTTGATGAAATTGTGTAGACTGGCGTGCATTAAAACAAACCACTCAGGAAAAAGACTGAGTGATATGCTGGAGGGGCTGTACTGGCCCAGCAGAACCTACTGTGTGCATCTCTTCCCAACTCTGTGTTCAGTGTCATCATGCTGACAGTTTGTAATCAGCTGTAATGGAAGTACTTATAATACAAAAATCAATAAACATTATAAATAATGGCTACTTTGGGTTTTCACAAAACCAGTTGTTAAATCTCCACCAGCACATTATCGAGTATATTACACTATTCAAACATGATCAAATTCAAGTGGTGATAAATGTAGGTAGATATAAGACTTGAGTAGCCTGCAATATATTGTACTACCAACACAATAATCTAAGCAATTCATAATGCACAGGACACATCCTTCTTCCAAAAGGGTCTGTTCATCACACATTTATACACTTTCAGAAAAAAGCTTTTGCATTTGTTCTCAACCCTTCTGTTTACTTTGACAAGTTATTTCTAGGTATTATACAACTTTATATATTTATTTAAACAGAAACGCTTAGGTATTAGCAATAGATACATTTTATGGTGAGATAGAAAAAGACCAAATGGGCCACAGCTGACTGGGGTTCTCGTCATGAATCCTCAGCTTCCAAAGTGTAGCATTTGAGCAAGTCACTTGATCTTTTTGGGTCTCAGTCTTCCCACCAGTGAAATGAATTATTGCCTTTTTCAAATCACGTTTCATAGATCATTAAAGGGCTGTGGATTTTTTCCAAAGGATACTAAATTAAGATTATCTTAAATACCATTCTTTAAATAAATAACCTTTAAAAAATTACTGTACACCTTGGTAAATTCACTGAAAATCATTTAATTGTACACTTAAAATGAAGTGTTGTTGTACATAGATATAGTTGGAGCCCTATGTATGTACTCTATGGACTACTTTGACAGAGTAGGTTTTTGAATGTAACAAGATAAGTCAACTTGAGTGGTAATATATATGGGGAAATCAGCTCACTACAAATTGTGACTGTAAACATTGTACTGTAAATGCTTTGTAGTTTTCCCCCAATAAAAAAAAAATAAAAATTAAAAAAAAAACTCACATACTCAAATATGTCATACCTTAAATTGTAATGCCTTAGAGACTGACGACTCATTAACTTGTGCTGTCAGTTTAACTTGGTTTTTGGCAGACCTTAGAATAAATCTTCCTCTGACATACCTATGTATATAGTTAAACTTAGATGAATCTTTGATTAGGATGGTTATAACCCTCCACTGTGTTTATTTTGTTTGTTTAATTTAAAACTCCTGAGCTCTTAAACCTTCACCACTACCAAAAGAATATTTGTAGGCCAGCCTGCTGGAGGATGAAACGCTTGGAGCATAGCAAAGTCCCTCCCATGTCCCAGCCAAAGCCAGCCTAGATCAGCCAATAGCCAGCCAACCCCTAGATACCCAGCCACGTTCAGCAGAGCGTGCCCAGCCACGTTCAGCAGAGCCACCTAGTCAGTCTTCAGCTGACCGTAAATATATGAGCAAGCCCAGCAAAGACAAGCCTATCCCAGTCCAAATCAGCCGAACAGAACCATGAGCTAATTGAATGTTTATTGGTACGCAAATTGTTCTTTAAAAACCTGAAGCTATTTTATTTCTGCTTAGACAAAAATTATGCAAATAATTATGCTATGTTAGCAACTGGGTTGTGTCATTAATGTGTCACTTTATAGGTTATAGATATAATGCTTACCATAAGTTTTGAGTTTTTCTCTTCTAACTTTAATATTCATAAAAAGAACAGTAGTTATATACTGATCACAATTTGATATAGAGACAAGTTTTTCTTCTCATCCACCTTTCAAGATTCTGGATCAGTTTAATTAACAATTTTATCAGTATAATTGTTTCCATTAGAAATTATGTATGTACGTATGTATATCATGATTTTACTGGTGTTAGACAACTCAAAGAATTACCAGGAATAAGTTGTATGCTGAAATTGAGATACTTTTCTATGTTTCATTTTTATGTTTATAAATAAAACATCAACACAGATTTTTTTGTTAATAAAATAAAGACTAAAAGAAACTGTTGTTTTCTTTAATAAAATATTTCCAACACATAAAGAAGTACAGAGAATAAAATAACACCCACATAACCAGAGTAATAAATGTCAACATTTTGCATTTTCTATTTCAGAATCTTTTACAAAAACTGAAACAGTACAGATGCCATGGAGTATCTTTCCATCCTTTTAAAAAACCATTTTACTTCTTTCTTCCACAGGAATATGACTTTACTGAATCTGGTGATCATGTTTCCTTACATTTCATAACTGCACTGCATATGAATGTGCCCACATATTCATACATATATTACACATGAGACATGCATATATCACATATGTATATTGTATATATGCACACATATGTAGACATATATTTATAATATATAAATAATACTTTCAAATTATTATCCAAATTGATAGAACCAATTTCCCCATCCACCAGGAATGTGTAAAAGTTTGTACTGCTATATATTCCCATCATCAGTTGATATTTTCAGACTTTTTAATACTGTCACTCATTTGAGAGTGAACATGTATTTCATTGTTATAATTTTTATTTCATGACTAATAGTGATATTAAATGTTTTACATGTTTATTAGACTTTTGTTTTTTCTCTTCTGTAGCTTTACTATTAATATCATTTGCCCATGCTTACAAATGTTATATTCTGATCTGGATTTGTTTTTAAACTTTCATCAAGATTTATTTTATTGTTATAAAAGTTTTCACTTTTAATGTAGTTGAGTTTATTGATTTGTGTTTATGGCTTATAATTCTTTGGAATCTTTTTTAAAAATGTATTCTCTACATGAAATTTATTTTAGTTATGTTATTAAATAAGTGATCTAAATTTATTTTTTTTCCATATGAATAGCCAGTAGTCTAAAGCAATTTATTGCATAGACTGCCTTTTCAACAGTGTTTTTTAACCTCACAGCTGTTATATTTATAGATCTTTTTCTGCATTCTCTACTTTACTTTTTTGTCTAATGCCACTCTGTTTAGTCTAATTACTATGGCCTTACAATAGGTCTCATTTTCAGGTAGGAAAAGTAACCCCAACATATTCTACTTCTTCAGAATCGTTTTGGCAACTCTTGTTTTTATGCTTCAAAATGAATTTTAGGAGAAGCTCACTGTGTACCAAAAATATTATAATTGGGATTTGACTATAAAATGCATTAAATTATAGATTAATTTGAGGAGAATTGGTACATTTTATTCTTATCTTTAAAATACATGGTTTACTTTCTTTAGAACTTCTTTGATTTCATGTGCAATTTTATTCATACAGGTATTATGGGACTTTCTTAGATTAATTCCTAAGACTCTTATCATTTGTGTTTTTGCTGTGACCAAGATTTTTTATTATTGTTCTCATTAGTCCACACTATGATTATTTTAAATTTTTTTCCCGTATACATAAAATGTTATCTATTTTTTACTAATCTTATGTTTACCAACTTTGCAAAAATTTCTCATTAGTTTTAATATTTTCAAGATTTGAACTTAAGACAAAGATTCATATTACCTGTATCCAACATCTTGTTTCTGTGTTTCTTCTTTTCTTTTTCCTTTCTTCCTCCCACCTCATTTCTTTTTCTTGTCATATTGCGCTGGCTCAGATGACCCTTAATTAAATAAATATATATGGACATTCAGATACTTTTAAGTTGATAAGTATATTTTTTCATCATAAGCTAAAAGAGTTGCAAAGTTTGCAATTTTCAATGTCTTAAAAACATTGACACAAAATAAAACCATTTCACAACCAAAACTAATGTATGGAGATAGAAGTTAGGAAAGTCAAATAGTAATAGAGGGATTAATAACCACATGGTGTCATGAGGAAGTCTCTTAGGTCCTGGTTTTGATCTGGGTTTTGATAACATGGGAGGATGTTAATTTATTTAAAACTCATTGAGTTATGAATATAACATTTTTTCACATTATTCTGTGTATACTTCAATATAAAATTTATCAAAATATTTAACATTACAACTAAGTAAATATAAATATAGTCACCTTTTAACTGTAAGGTAACTGTTACATAACTTTTTTTTTTTTTTTTTCTTTTTTATTGGGGGAAAACTACAAAGCATTTACAGTATAATGTTTCCAGTATAAAAAAAGAAAAAAAATTAAATTTCCAAATTTTTAAAAAATGCATGATAGTGGGTATTACCCAGCTAAAGTTTAAAAAGTTATGTAACAAGATTTCTGGCTAGGCCTGGCATATTTTCCTTGTTACATAACTTTTTAAACTTTAGCTGGGTAATACCCACTATCATGCATTTTTTAAAAATTTGGAAATTTAATTTTTTTTCTTTTTTTATACTGGAAACA
>CAUYRT010099941.1:0-27985 GCA_963574885.1 Lepilemur ruficaudatus | reverse complement strand
CCTGGCACTCTGGGAGGCCGAGGCGGGCAGATTGCTCAAGGTCAGGAGTTCAAAACCAGCCTGAGCAAGGGCGAGACCCCGTCTCTACTAAAAACAGAAAGAAATTAATTGGCCAACTAATAATAAATAGAAAAAATTAGCCGGGCATGGTGGCACTTGCCTGTAGTCCCAGCTACTCGGGAGGCTGAGGCAGAAGGATTGCTTGAGCCCAGGAGTTTGAGGTTGCTGTGAGCTAGGCTGACGCCATGGCACTCACTATAGCCCGGGCAACAGAGTGTGAATCTGTCTAAAAAAAAAAAAAAAAAAAGATTACTGCATTATAATCACATGAGGAAAACACAAAGTGTTTATGCAAGTTGAACCTAATATCTTGACAATAAATTATAGAATAATGAAAAATGAAACAGACTGTTATCTTTCTCATAACTAAATTGGCTACTACACATATTTGGAAAAAAGGAGAAAGAATAGCTATAAGCAAAATCTGGGTCATAAAATAACTCTTTAAATGTCTATTTGGTATGGTCTTTGCATTGAAAGAATTTTAAAGTTGAAAAAAGACTTGAACCACAATGAATACTACTTCACCTAGTAGGATAGCTATTACCAAAAAAACTGAGAAAATAACAAGAGTTAGCAAAGCTGTAAAGCAACTGGAACTCTTATATATTGCAAGTGGGAATATAAAGTGGTATAGCCGTTGTGGAAAACAGTTTGGCATGTCCTCAAAAAATAAACCATGGAATTGCATATAATCCAGCAACCCCACTTTTAGGTATATGACCAAAAGAATTAAGCACAAACTCAGATGCTTATATGCTAATGTTCATAGGAGCATTGTTTACAATAGCCAAGAAGTGTTAACAACCCAAATGACCATCAACAAATGAGTGGATGAACAAAATGTGGCATATAAATACAATGGAGTCTGATTCAACCATAAAAACTAATGAAATTCTGATACATGCTACAACAAGGATGGACTCTGAAAACATGCTAAGTGAAATAAACCATACACAAAAGGACAAATATTGTGATTACACTTACATGAGTTACACAGAATAAGCAAATTCACAGAGACAGAAAGTAGAATAGAGGTTGCCAGGGGCTGGGGGACTGAAAAAGAAGATTATTGTTTAGTGGGTACAGAGCTTCTGTTTGGAATGATGAAAAAGTTCTGGAAGTGGATAATGGTGATGGTTGCACTTAATGCTTAATACTACTGAACTGTACCCTTAAATGCTAAATTTTACATTGTATATATTTTCACCACATCCAGCAATCCCACTACTGGGTATGTATATATCCCAAAGAAATTAAATCAGTATGTCGAAGAAATATCTGCATTCCTGTGTTTACTGCAGCACTATTCACAAGAGCCAAGATATGGAATCAACTTAAGTGTACATCAATGGATGAATGGATAAAGAAAACGCAGTATGTATACACAATGGAATACTATTTGGCCACAAAAAAGAATAAAATCCTATCATTTGCAACAACATGGATGAACCTGGAGGACATTCTGTTAAGTGAAATTAAGCCAGACACAGAAAGATAAACATGATCTCACTCAAATGGGGAATCTAAAAAAGTTGATCTCACAGAAGCAGAGAGTAGAAGAGTGGTTACTCCAGGCCAGGGGATGGGGGTAGGGGGAATAAGAAGAGACTAGTCAACAGGTACAAAGTTACACTTAGGAGGAATAAATTCTGGCATTCTATTGCACAGTAGGGTGACTATAGTTAACGATAATGTATGGTATATTTGAAAAAAGCCAGAAGAGAAGGTTTTGAATGTTCTTACCATAAACAAATAATAAATGTTGGATGTGACAGGTATGCTAATCACCTTGATTTGATCCACAATGCATATATGTATCGAAACATCACATTATACCCCATAAATAAGTGCAAGTATTATGTGTCAATTAAAAATAAAACTTTTTAAAAAATCACCAAAGGAAAAAAAAGAGAATAGATATGCTAAGTGAAAGAAGCCAGACACAAAAGTTTCATACCTTACAATTCCATTTCTATGAAATTGTAGAAAAGGCAAAACTATAGTGACAGAAAACAGATGGGTTGCTGGAGCTGGCAGGGGTGAGGAGTGAACTGCAAACGGACACAAGGGAAATTTTGGGAACGATGGAAATATTCTTTGTTTTTTATTGCGTTGGTGGTTCACAACCGTAAACATTTCAAACACATCACACCACATACTTAAATTTGATGAATTTTATTACATGTAAATTATCATTTAATAAAGTTCACTTAAAAAGTAAAAGAGAGAGACCTGAGAAGGTCTGGCCCAGGGGTGGGGAACATTTTCGTGTTGGAAGGCTGTAATCAAATAGGGCCACATTCAAGAAACTTCAATTAGATATACTTAAAAATGTACATTATTTTGTAAAACTCTAACTACGATGTACTTAATAATGTCAAAAAATGAAAACTATTTGTTAATTTTAAAGTTAACTAATCTTTTAATGACTTTGTTCTGTCTGCTTTTTGTTGGAAAGCATTTGAATATTTGGTTGCAGCATGGAGGTCCACATTTCAGTTGATCATGACCCTAAGGGCATTTTGATTTGGGTTAGGTAGGACAACGTAGATTCCCAGCAGTAAGTGGTTGAAAAGCAAGAAAACATTTTTCCGTCATGTTGCCAAAGATGTGGGTACTCTACTGCATTTTTCCATATTTCAATTGGCTCTTTCTTAGTATCAAACAATGACTCAATCAATTCCATCTATAGTTCTTTAGGTACCTTGGTGATATCAACTAGGTGAGGCTGAAATGCTAATTTGAATGTGATGTCATGATTCTCAAAGTCAGTGGATCTTTCACTGTATTCTACAATTAATAGGCCTATAATAGCTATTTATTTTTCAAATGATTCACATATATCAACCTGTTCATCAATGACCTTTGCTAACTGGGGAAAACGTGCATCTGAAATTTCCTTTTGAAGAAGTGTTTTAAAAAAACAGACAGCTTTTTTTGAAATGCTTGGATTTTTGCCACACATCATATATAGACTGTTTTACTTTGCAAAGAAATGTTCTAATCATTTTGATTTGACATGATTATCACATAGAAATGCTGCATTCCTATAGAAATCTTCTTTCAATAATTCATACTGCTGATTCTGTTGGTCATAAAATTTAACTATCTGTTCTCGCAGAGATAAAATTTTGGCTAATGCTTGCCCCTGTGATAGCCAACAACACACTTTAGAATGATAGGGCAAATCCACACTGAATACCTCATCGTTCAATTGTAGCATGTTATGAAACTGAAGATGCTGTGTTGCATTTGCACAAATACAGTTAACAATACTTATAACTTACTGCAAAGTGTCACTTAAAATAGTAGCTTTAGCACAGAGATTTAGCTTATGAAAGATACAATGAAAAGAAATGAGAGCATCTGAATCTGTTAATACTTTTTTTATCTGTGCAATAAACTCTTCATGTTTTCCTGTCATGGAAGGTACACCGTCTATACATACTAAATACATACTAAATTTACCAAATTCAGTCCAACTTCATACCATTTATCTTGAAAGCTGTTGAAGATATTTATTCCCGTTTTGTTTGCAAGAATGCCCAAAGCGAGTAACTCTTCATAGCAAAGAAAAGCTTCTGGTAAGACCCGAATGAAGTATAAAACCTGCATCGAGGCAGAAATATCAGTTGATTCGTCCAAAGTAACTGAATAATACATATTTTCCTTTTGAAGTATTGCATGAAGTTGTTAAGTTGAAGGCTAATTCATGCTCCTAATCAGTTATGGCTCTCCTTGAAAGAGGTAGTTGTTTGTACTTTGAAACATTTTTCGGGTCTAAGCATCCTACAACTTCACCAATGAATTCCTTCACAATTTCTACGTCACTAATAGCTTCCCTTTTTTCCCTGAGTATACAAGCTACTTTGTAAGTTGCTTCAGTGGCATTATTTCCAGGTCTTATTGTTGCTTAAAAGAACTGTCTTTGCTTTTACTTTCCATCTTTTAATTTCTGCAATACAATCTTTTGCACCTCTCCCTCCAATTTAAAATATTCATGGTCCTTATGGGTGTTATAATGCTGATGAATTCCTTTAATGCTGATATTGCAGTATCACAAAGCAAGTAAATCATCTTTAGCAGACATAAGATAATATTGCAATTCCCAATCCTCATTAAAAAATTCTTCCTTCAGCATTCTCTTGGTCTTCTTTGACATGATGGGCTGTTAGCAGACAGAATTAAAAAATACTTTGATGCTGTCCAACTATTCACAGATTCCACTTCAAACAGAAACACAGTGCACCACTGTCAAAAGCTGATAATAGACTGTTGTACTTGACCCCAATAAACTTTTGTCAACCAGCCTCGTGTGGGAGTGGTGCCAGTCAGTCAGGTGGGGGGAAGTTAGAACTCAATCATCAACGTAGCAGCTGTCAATTTAGCTCTTATGTCTTACTAATGTTCTAATTGCGCTGGTCAATCTGGGAGGATTATTTTGTTGAAAATTACTTTATTCTTTGTTATTTTAAATATATTCATTTTAAAAATAAAACAAAAATATACAAGATGAACAAAAACGTATTAATAAAACTAAAAGATTTGCTTTGTAAAATTCGGATTTAGTCAAAAGGCCACACTTAGGAACCTAGAAGGCCACATGTGGCCTTAAGGCTACAGGTTCCCCACCCCTGGCCTAGCCCTATTTCATCATTTTATAAAAACAAGAAACTGTCTTCAAGTATACAAGATCACAGTTAGCAAAACAGGGCTAGAATCTAGTTCCATAAATTAAATCTAAAGCTATCTATATTATATAAAATGCCCCTATTTGACAGTAGAATAGTGGTGGTGGATGGTTATACTGGTAATTCAATGCCTCCTGCTGGGATACAAATTTAAAACCCTTATTCTGAAAGTTCTGAAGAATTCATAGTTATATTGAAAGGCTGTAATCAAAACATTCAACAATAGATGTTCACTTTCTGCCAGTAATACGTTCACTCAGTTCATTCTGGTTGTTTTGGCTTACGCAGTTAACTTTTTCATTATAAACCAACATTCTATTCTTTTGATACACATAGGTCTCAATATTTGAAAAACAATGCAAAAAACTTAATTCATGACTCTAATGTACTATGGCTGTAGCTTATGCTAAATGCAAACATAGTTACTGTCTTTCCTTTTTAAAAAAAAGTCACACTGTACTCACTTACTTCAGCTTAATTCAAAAATGACTCCACAACTGTTTTTTTCTGTTTTTATGCTTGGATATTATTAACATTTCATAAGAAAATAGAGTGAAATATCTGAGTTCCCATCTTTTAGTATTATTTTATCACTTTCCTATTCATTTTTCTTAGCCATCTTCAATAATATAATAGAAAAAAATAAACGTTTATGGTTCTTTCAACTGTCTATTTTTTTCTTTTTCTTTTAATTTTTTGATTTTTGTACCCAGATGATGATACTGTTTTTTAATTTTACTGAATAAAAATAATGTCCAACTTTGTAATCATTTATTTACCTTCCAAACTTGTATAGAGTTCTAGGTATAACATAATTTTTTTTTACCTATTCTTATTACAATCCAGCTCCTACTTGAGAACAGAAAACTGAAAGAAGAAATAATATCTTTTCAAAGATAAATGTTGGCTTTTCTTTTACCCTCATATTTCTAATTAAGATCACCCTAGTTTGAATTTGCCAATGGAAAATGATGTCTAAGTTGCAAAAGATACCTGAGGCTAGCTTTATAATCAGCAGCTGTTCAGTGCCCTCAGTTAGTCAACATAATTTTTAAAGGGCTAATTTTTTATCTTGATAATATCCCTCCTTTTGAAAAAAGGTAGGCATACATCTTAAGTCATAATTCAAACTCTTGATGTAGGAAGTCTAAGCTATAGTATTTCAAAAGATACAAATTGCCACATTATCAAAGCTTTATAAATGAGATGATTACATATATTCTGCAGGTTGAGTATTATTTCATTTGCACAATGAATAAAAACTAGCCTAAGTTAGGATTTAAAATTTACCCTTGGCAAAATTATATCTGGTATGAAAATAGATTTCTAGAACCTAAAAAGCAAGTCTCACATACATTGCTTGTTTTCTATGACTTAGAACATAATGTAGGGAAAGAAAATATTACCTGTTTCTAACAAAACCACGTAGACAGAAAAAAAAGTTAGAACAAGGAGTCTTTAGGCCACAATAAGACCCTTAAGTATTACAGAACATAAAATGGAATAAGTTAAGAGTTAAAGTAAAAAACCAAATTACTTAAAACAGGAGCACAGAAGTTGCGCTTTAAAAAAATGGTTTCAAGGAAGGGAAAATGAGAAAGGTGAGAAAAAGCACTACCAGACTCCTTACCCATTGTTGTTGGTGCTGGAGCTTCCTGATGGTATTTTCAGCTTGCTCCAGCTTAGCACTGGCCTCATCACTCTGCTGTTTGATGGTGGCCAACTCCCGTTTTATGAGGTAGTTTTCCTCAGCCTCCTGGGCTCTTGTCACTTGTCCCTTAGGACATAATTTTTTTGTGTGTAAAGCAATTTAGGATAGATTCAAGAAAGACTGCCTTTGTGAGGCTTAGTTATTTACCTTGACATGTTAAAAAAAAAAATCACCTCAAAGAATAGAACAGCCTGGGTAATCATTAGCTAGCAGCTTGTTATTGGCTCCAGCAAATTTGGGGAAACTAAATGAAAAATTCATCTGACAATCTTAAGAACAATTCTTCTTTCAGTCAATAAAAATTTAATTCATGCAATATTACTGAGTTGCACATGCAGGACTAAAATTATCAATGAATAGTGGTTAATTTCAAAGAATCCACTGATTGCCATTTTTAAATAAATATTTTAAAAAATAAGGTTAGCTTTAAAGCGTGCAAAAGGTATCTATTTTAATAAACCAAGATAATACACTATTATCAAAAATTAAGTTTACACCCACATATACCACCCAAAAAATTATTTCTAAGAAAATGCATGTAAAATGGCATGCATTAAAACATGGATTTATAAGTTTATAACTTTCCTTAGAAGTGAGAGAAAATGCTAAAAAAAAAAAAAAAAAAAAAAAACCCAAAACTATACCTGTATCAATCTATCTGCCAAGGAAGCACTTTCCTACAAAAGGAAAAATTCAGATAGAAATATAAGAAAGAAATAAAAGTGATTAAATTAAGAATAAGAAGAAACAAATATACCCAAATTCCACCTACTTTTCATTGCTAATTAAAATGGATATTTAAATTTTAAAACTTTGTTTTACTGAACGTGTTTTTATCCTTAAACCTTAAAAAAAATATCAAAACAAGGATAGACTGCAGAAAAAAAATATGTGCTTTTAAAAGAGACCAAACACAAATTCCAAGTGGTTTTCATTACTTGGACAAATAATCTTCTTTTGAAAGCATATCTTTACATCTCTATTTTTAGACTTAACCATATTGTCAAACGACTTATATGAAAGGGAGAAGGAATTTGAGTAAGCAATTCCACTTAAAAAGTATGACAGCAATTTGTGCAACAGCAACCTCTAATGAAACAAAGCAAGAAAAATATAACAAATACACACGATAATGGGCTCAACTTAATAAATTCTAGCAATAACTAAGTAAACTTTTTGATTACAGAATCCAATTGATAACATAAGTATTAATGGAATTCTAAGTGCTAAGTGACACATCTAGGCCATCTAAGTCAGTAAAAAAAAAAAAGGCACTTTTCTAGGATGTGAAATCCAAACTTAACACCTTTGTTACAGCATCTTTATCACTCTGAAGATTCAATTAAATAAGAATGTGAAAATGTTTCACTCCAAAGATTAAAAAACCACCTAAGATCATGTGTATTTTACTGTAAAGTAGGTATTTAGTGAAAAAAAGTATATAATTAAAACAACTTAAACTCAAACTTCTTGTGGAGTCGCCAAAAAAACAGAATTATCCTCATAACAACTCTAACATGATGTGGGAAATACAAGGTAACTATTTTTGACTTAATATAAAGTATCTGGAATTATTTACAACCAAGACAGACATGTCATAAACATCCTGTCCTTGTGCACTTCTGTTTAATATGAAATCGTCAATACTTTTTAAATAAAAGACAAATACTGCAAACTATCCATAGTTCCATTTATTTCTTTCTTGAATATTTACAGATTTTTCTGGGCAGATTTCAAGATACTTGGCAATATTACGAGGAGGACTTTTAATCCACTTACTCTCATCTCTGGTTTTAAAAAAAAGGCACCAAAAAACTTTGTAAATTCAGATGTTTTTCTTGTAATAAACCAAAATCCTTTTTTTTAAAACTGCAAAGCCTAGATTTGAAAAGCAAAACTCTTAAACTGTACTTTTACTATTCAATTCATTTTTATAGCATGAGAAAATTATAAAAGATAATTACATCAAAAGCACAATATAAAAAAATAATGCAAAACTTCATATTTGACCAGTTATTATGTATGAAACAGAGAGGAAGAGGTAACAAGTAGGTATCAAAATAATTCTAAAAACCAAAAGTTTATGCACAATTCTCCTGTGTTAAAATCAATATGAGAATGAATTTTTATATAAGGAATTAGTCACGCTGATTAAACTTAAAGTTGGACTTAAAGGAATCAGTGCCACATTGAACGCACTAGGAAGTCAGGGCAACATTTGAAGTTCATCTTTAAAATGCTGTATCAGAATGGATTCCCAACTCGATTCTAAAAGAAAATACTTTTTAGAGATTTTATGCAAAAAAAAACAAATGGCATCAATATGTTACTCTAATAATAACCTCAGTTAAAACTTTAACATGAAAGTTCAAGGACTAGTACTGGTCAATTTTATTAACAACAAGTTATTTTGGTTAAGCAGTAAGCAAGGAAAGCTAAACAGTCAATACCAAAACTTAAGAGAGACATGTGCCAGATTTTTTGAGGATTTATTTAAAATATACAGAAAAAATACTACACATTCAAAGAAGCTTACAAAAGTAGTCATTTACTTACTTTTTCTAATGTTTCAATGCGTTGTTTTAGAAGTCTGTTCTCTGTGCGTAACCTCTGCCAAAAAAAAATGTTTTTTTTGTAAGCACTCTTGAAAAGAAAAAAGATTCTTAAGTCACAGCCCTGAAGATGTACCACTTTTATAAATAAGAAAAGGGTCAGTCAGGCGTAGTGGCTCACACTTGTAATCCTAGCACTCTGGGAGGCCCAGGCGGGAGTATTGCTTAAGGGCAGGAGTTTGAGGCCAGCCTGAGCAAGAGTGAGACCCGACCCCCACCCCTGTGTCTACTAATAATAGAAAAACTTGGCTGGACAACTAAAAATAGAAATGAAAAATTAGCCGGGAGTGGTGGTGAGCACCTGTAGTCCCAGCTACTTGGGAGGCTGAGGCAGGTGTACCACTTGAGCCCAGGAGTTTGAGGTTGCTGTGAGCTAGGCTGACGCCACAGCACTCTAGCCTGGGCAACAGAGTGAGACTCTGTCTTAAACAAATGAATACATAGATATATAAATACATAAATAAATAAATAGAAAGAGGTCTAAGGAATGGTTACATTATCAAATGTGAAAGGTTCAGAGTAGGAAATACATGGTAAACGAAATGATCACATTTATCATCCCAGCTGTGACTGAATTTTAAATATAAGCTACAGTACATATAGAAATAACTCCTTTCTTTTCTATACTATGACTTATAATATTTTCTTATGTTTTAATATCTCCATTAGATAGGAAAGATTCTAACTTGCCTATCTCCTATACAGCGTATCTACATGATTGATTAGTATTCAAATGTCAGTTGAATAAAGAAATAAGAAATCCAAAAAATGCATGTTCACAGGACAAATAAAGTGTCAGTTTAGACAAATCTCCATTTATGTTTTAGATGACAAGTTGCAAAATTCCTTACAAAATTCTGAAAATATGAAAGAATTTATCATGAATTGTTTTCTAATTAAGAAAATTAAAAGCTCCAATTACTAGCATTTTCTCATAGTTGAAAAAGTAAAACCTGGTTGTAAGAAAAAAAAAATTCCATTAATTGTTCAATGCCAGACTCCCCAAAACATGCCAAATTACTGTCAAGTATTAAATCCAAATTACTTTATATTTTTGAAAAATCATTTTTTCATATTCTACCAATTAATATCTTATTAACCCCTATATAAATTAACCCTTCATTTTTGAATCCCCTAAATGTTGTCCCTTCATTTTGCAATCACTCAAATTTCAAACCTCCATTTACCTTTTTATGTCAATTTGTTCCAGAGTTCAGTCCAGCCTTCTTTCAACCCTACCTTCCTCTAAATTTCTGCAAAAAACATCTTCCTCAGAAAATTGTTCCATCAATTCAATCTATTATTTTGCCAGTAAAGACTTAAATATAGTTTATATAACATATAAAATCTCAGTTCAGAGAAATAAGAGACTATGAATAACTGTATGTTACTAAGTAGCTCACAAACTGGAACAAATTTTAAAGTTATTACAAAGATAATCTGTAAATTAAATTTTCTTGTTCTATTAACTAAAACATTTAGATGATTTTAATGGACATTATGTGTGATCTCAGACTACAAAATAACAGCTTGAGGAGCAAAAAAATGTTTCATTTCTTGGCTACTCTTACTATGTGCAACACAGATGGTCTACACCAGCGGTCCCCAATCTTTTTGGCATCAGGAACTAGTTTCATGGAAGACATTTTTTCCATGGACCAGGGGAGGGTTGGGGTGGTGGGGATGGTTTCAGGATGATTCAAGCACCTTACATTTATTGTGCAGTCAAACCTCTCTGCTAATGATAATCTGTATTTGCAGCTGATCCCTAGTGCTAGCATCACTGCCTCAGCTCCATCTCAGATTATCAGGCATTAGATTCTCATAAGGAGTGCGCAACCTAGATCCCTCGCAGGCTCAGTTTACAGTAGGGTTCCGGCTCCTATGAGAATCTAATGCCACTGCTAATGACAGGATGCAGAGCTCAGGCAGTGATGCAAGTGATGGGGAGTGGCTGTAAATACAGATGAAGCTTCCTTTGCTCCCCTCCCCTTACCTTCTGCTGTGTACCCAGTTCCTAATAGGCCATGAACCAGTAGCAGTCCGGCAACTCGGGGATTGGGGACCACAGGGCTACACAAATAAGCAATTATTAAATGCTGCTACAGTCTAGAAAGCTAAAGAAACAAATGGAATTCCTGAAATGTTCTCAATCATATTTCATCAACAAAAGGCAAAATTTTTTTTATTTAGGATCTTTTAGGATAAACTAGTTTCAACTACACAACTGAGTAAATAATGTTAGTTATAACAGAAATGATGCTAAAATTATTTAATAAAAGTTAGAACTAAAAATATTCACCTGAATTTCCTTCCCCCATCCCCTTTAATTTATTTATTTGCTTGTTTGTTTATTTATTAATTATTTGAGACAGGGTCTCACCCTGTTGCCTGAGCTAGAGTGCAGTAGTGTCATCATTGCTCACTGTAACCTCAAACTCCTGGGCTCTTAGAATCTCCATTTCCTCATCTAGAAAATTAGAGCAATAATCCTATAAGGAAATTGGAAAAATTAAATGAGATAGTGTAATATCTAATATATACCAAATACTCAGTTAATGATAACATTACAATATTTTTGAAGTTACGCATGAATATTATTTCATTACTTTTGTCTACCTTTTAGAATTATGCTTTAGATATTTTTATCACTCTAGAATTTTACAAGGAATTAAATTTGACTGGATTTTTTAATTTGTATTTTGTTGGAAAAATAATATCTTTATATAACATGGCGCTTTTTTTTTTTTTTTTTTTTGAGACAGAGTCTCACTTTGTTGCCCCGGCTAGCGTGCTGTGGTGTCAGCCTAGCTCACAGCAACCTCAAACTCCTGGGCTCAAGCGATCCTACTGCCTCAGCCTCCCGAGTAGCTGGGACTACAGGCATGTGCCACCATGCCCAGCTAATTTTTCTATATATTTTTAGTTGGCCAATTAATTTCTTTCTATTTATAGTAGAGACGAGGTCTTGCTCTTGCTCAGGCTGGTTTCGAACTCCTGACCTTGAGCAATCCACCCGCCTCGGCCTCCCAGAGTGCTAGGATTACAGGCGTGAGCCACCGCACCCAGCCAACATGGAGCTATTTTTGTCTCTGTCATCCTTTTAAAATGTCTCTGCATGAAGTTTTAAAATGTTTGTTAGGTTCCATCCTATTTTTCATTTAGGTTATTCTTACATATACTTTTACTTGTATTTTAAATGGAACTTCTTTTTCTAAGATATTTCTGAACTGTTTATTACTGACATACAGGAAAGTTAATAACTAAAACTACCACTTGACTGATTTCTTCCTAATTTTTCAATATCTTCCTCACATTTTCTAAAATACTGTCTTGTTTGTTTGTTTGAAACAGAGTTTCACTCTGTTGCCTCGGTGAGAGTGCAGAGGTGTCATCATAGCTCACTGCGACCTCAAACTCCCGGGCTCAAGCAATCCTCCTGCCTCAGCCTCCAGAGTAGCTGGGACTACAGGCGTGCGCGTGACCAAGCCCGGCTAATTTTTCTATTTTTGGTAGAGATGGGGTTTCACTCTTGCTCAGGCTGGTCTGGAACTCCTGATCTCAAGCAATCCTTCTGCCTCAGCTTCCCAGAGTGCAGAATAGTGTTTTCTAAACTTTAAAGTGAAAACCACAAACAGAAAGATCAATAGATATGGCTATATAAAAACATATTATCTTATATCTTTAAAAAAAAAGTGACTTTTTTGACCCACCAAATTAGAAAAGAAAAAATGAGACTAAGAGTGAAAGCAAGAATGAAATACTTAGTGTTGGCAAAGTAACAGTGAAACGGAAATTTGCTGCTAAGAAGAATACACCCTGGAAACATTCTTCAGGAAATTTATGTACTACGCATCAAAAGTCTTAAAAGTGCTAATATCCTATAACTCAATAATTCTACTTTTTACAATTGGCTATGGAATAATAGGTGCCAAAAAACTTGTTATATACAAAGATGCTAACAATTAGCATTGTTTTTAATAATGAAAAGTGAAAACAACATAAATATCCCCAAATAGAGGAATCTCATTTCAAACAACCAACTCTTCAGTTATCATCCCCTTTTCTTTCCAGCTTATTCACTTTATAAAGTAACCCAATCCCAACAATCCTCCTTTTCATTGGGATAATCAGTGATCCTACCAACTTTTCACTGCCCTTTAATCCTTGATGTTCTCTCTTTACTCTTAACGAAGTTTAATTTCCAATCATATATCCTCCCTTGCTTTTATCACCCCTTGCCCAACTCCCCCTTACTAGTATACTTGCCTGGAAAAACCACTACTCTAAATCAACTCTCTATCTATGCCTACACTGGTTAATATGACTGAAGAAAAATAAAACCATGATGTTTATTTAAATGAACAATCACTAAATTGGGTAGGTCTCTTAATGCTTCCTAGCAATAATAGTGTGTTTCCTTAGTCCATTTCCTCTTCCATCCTGCTAGGTAACTATTTCATACTTACTCCTCTTTCTTCAAACCAGCATCCCTCCAACCCATTGTCACTCAGCTGATGATCTTGCCTATGTTTTCACTAGAAAAACTGAAGCAATTAGAAGAGAATTTCACAAGCTTCTACAAACATATTCTACATTTTACCTGGATTTTTGCCCATATATTTTATTTTACTACCAGTTACTATGGATTAACTATCCACTCTGGCATACAAAGTTAAGTCTCCTACCTACGCACTAAATCCCATATCCTCCTGACTTTAGCAATTATCCTCATTCATTCATAATTATCAATTTTTTCTACTTCAGTATCACCATAAAAGCATGTAGTTTTTCTCGTCTATCTAAAAAACAAAAACAAAAAACTCAACAATTCTACCCTCTCTAGCTACTGTTCCATTTCTCTCGTCTTTATGGAAAATTCTTTGAAAAATATCTCTAATTCTTCTACTTCCATTCCAGTTAGGTTTTTTTTTTTTTTTTTTTTGAGACACAGTCTTGCTGAGTTGCCTGGGCTCAAGTGCCATGGCATCAGCCTAGCTCACAGCAACCTCAAACTCCTGGGCTCAAGCAATCCTTCTGCCTCAGCCTACCGAGTAGCTGGGACTACAGGCATGTGCCACCATGCATGGCTAATTTTTCTATATATTTTTAGTTTTCCAGCTAATTTCTTTCTATTTTTAGTAGAGATGGGGTCTCGCTCTTGCTCAGGCTGGTCTTGAACTCCTGACCTTGAGCGATCCACCGGCCTCGGCCTCCCATAGTGCTAGGATTACAGGCATGAGCCACCACGCCTGGCCTCTAGGTTTTAATACCCACCACTTCTCTGCTCTTTTCTAGTTTATCACCATGCTGATACGCCCAATGGTCACTTCTCCATCCTCCTTTCACAAAAACTATCTTCAGTATTTGACACAGTAAATCCTTCTTTCTTTCTGATACACTTTCTCTTGGCTTCTAAGACACTACAATTACCTGGTTTTCTCCTACTTTGCTGCTTTCTATTAATACTCATCTTCCTAACCTTTAAATGTTGGCTTACTTTTGGGCTCAATTCTTGAACTCTCTTCTCTATTTTATCTACACTCATTTTCCAGGTAATTTTATCCATTCTCATGGTTTTCAATATCATCTGGCTGATAATTGCCAAATTTATATTCTGAGCCTGTCTTCTCTTAACTCCAGATGTGAATATTCAAGGGGCTACGTGGACATCTCCCAGGCATCTCATTCCTAAAATATCCCAAATTGGGCTCCTGGTAGCCCCCTCAAAACCAGATCCTCCTGTAGTCTTCCCCATCTCAGGTAACAGGAACTCCATTTTTCTAACTGCTCAGGCCACAACACCTGATTGATTCCTCTCCCTCTCACACCTCTACATTCAATCTGTCAGTTTTATCTTCAAAATCTATTCAGAATCCAAACACTTCTTACCACCTCAGTCCAAGCCACCACCATATTTTCCCTCATTACTTCATTAGCCTTCACAGAGCTGCTGTTATCCCCAACAATTTGCTTTTGACATAGCGGCCAAAAGGACCTACTAAACTGAAGTCAGATCTTGTCCTCCTCTACTGAAAACCCCCAATGGCTTCCATATCACCAGAGTAAAAGCCAAAGTCATCACTATGATCAACAGCGTCCTACATTATCTGCAACCTGCTCTATCTTAACTCCTATCACTTTTCCCATCATTCATGTAATCCCATTCACAATTCTTACTGTTCCTCACTAGTCACACTCCTGAACAGCTTTCTGCCCTTCCTTCTTCCAGAGAGTCACATATCTAGCTCTGTCACTTTTTTCAGGTCTTTATTCAAAACCCACCAGGTCAAATTCTCTAAATTTTCAACCCAAACACTACTACTTTATATTCTTCTTCCCTGAGGCTTTTTTTCTCCTTAACACTTATCACCATCTAAAATATATACATTTTACTTTTCTGTTTATTGTCATTTCCGTACTAGAATGCAAGCTCCATGAAAGCAGGAATTGGTCATAACCATATCTCAAGTGCCTACAACAGTGTTTGAGGCATGTAGTAGGTGCTATAGTTATCTGCTAAATGAATCAATTATTGAATAAATTATGCTATCATGGCCTCTATTGGATATTATTATGTAGCCATTAATGAAAAGTTTGATATGTCACAGAAAAATGGGCATCCAAATCCTTCTTACATCACATACACATCAAAGTTTCTCTTGGAAAGCACCACAGTATATATAGAGAAGAACATCTATGGGCCTTAGAATAACACAAATCATCTTGCAGATTGACCAGCAGAAAGGAAAGGACTTTAATAAGCTCAATTACAACTGAAAAAGGAGACGTCACAACGGATATCATGGAAATACAAATCATTTTTGAATACCATAAAAATCTCTATGCCCAAAAACTCAAAAACATGGAAGAAATGGACAAATTCTTAGACACACACAACCTCCCTAGGCTCAATCAGGAAGAAATAAAACTCCTGAACACACCAATCTCAAGCACCAAAACTGAAGCAGCAATTAAAAACCTTTCAATTAAAAAAAGTCTCAGACCAGACAGACCCACACCTGAATTTTACCAAACCTACAAAGAAGAACTGGTACCTATACTGCAGAAATTATTCCACAACATTGAGAAGGATGGAATCCTCCCCAACTCATTCTACAAAGCCAATTATCGCCTTGATACCAAAGGAAAGGACACAACAAAAAAAGAAAACTACAGACAAATATCCCTTATGAATATAGACGCAGAAATTCTCAATAAAATCTTAGCAAACTGAATTCAACTGCACATCAAAAAAACAATTCATCATGACCGGGTGGGTTTCATCCCAAAGATGCAAGAATGGTTCAACATATACAAATCTATAAATATAATTCACCATATAAATAAAAGCAAGAACAAAGACCATATGATTCTCTCAATAGATGCAGAAAAGGCATTTGACAAAATTCAGCACCCTTTCATGATAAGAACTCTTAACAGAGTAGGCATAAATGGGTCATACCTCGAAATGATAAAAGCCACATACAACAAACTCATACTCAGCCAACATCATACTGAACAGGGAAAAATTTAAAGCATTCCTGCTTAGAACTGGAACCAGACAAGGTTGCCCACTCTCTCCACTATATTATTCAACATAGTGCTGGAAGTCTTTGCCAGGGCAACCAGACAGGAGAAGGGAATCAGGGGTATCCAAATGAGGACAAAAGAGATTAAACTATTGCTCTTTGCTGATGATATGATACTATACCTAGAAAACCCTGAAGATTCAAACAAGAGACTCCTGGAAATGGTAAATGAATTCAGGCAAGTCTCAGGATACAAAATCGATGCACACAAATCAGTACCTTTAAAATACACCAGCAATAGTCCAGCTGAGAATCAAATTAAAGACACAATACCTTTCACAACAGCATCAAAGAAAATTAAATATTTAGGAATATATTTAACTAAGGAGATGAGAGATCAATATAGGGAGAACTACAAAACACTGAGAAAAGAAACTGCAGAGGATGTAAACAGATAGAAAACCCTACTATGCTCATGGACTGGCAGAATCCATATTGTTAAAAAGTCTATACTACCTAAAGTGATCTACAGATTCAATGCAATCCCCATTAAGACACCGACATCATTTTTCGCACATCTAGAAAAAATAGTTCTACAATACTTGTATGGAACCAGAAAAGACCCCGAATAGCCAATGCAAACTTATATAATAAGAACAAATCAGGAAGCATCATTTTATCGTACTTCAAGCTATACTACAAGGCTATAGTAACCAAAATAGCATGGCACTAGTATGAAAACAGAGACAAAGACCTACACATCAGAACAAAGAATCCAGATATGAAACCATCCTTATATTACTATCTGATCTTTGATAGAGTAGAAAAAGACATACACTGTGTAAAAGAATCCCTATTCAATAAATGGTGCTGGCAAAACTGGATAGCCACATGTGATGACTGAAACAGGATCTGTACATCTCACCACTCACAAAAATTAATTCACGATGGATAACAGACTTAAACCTAAGACATGAAACTATAAGAATTCTAGAAGAAAATGTTGGAAAAACTCTTATAGATATCAGACTAGGCAAAGAATTTATGAAGACCCCAAAAGCAATCACAGCTACAACAAAAATAAATAAATGGGAACTGATCAATTTATTAAAAAGCTTCTGCACAGCTAAGGAAACTATCATTGGAGTGAACAAACAACCTACAGAATGGGAGAAAATATTTGCATGCTACATATCCGATAAAGGGCTAATAATTAGAATCTACACAGAACTTAGGAAAATCAACAAGAAATAATCAAACAACCCCATTAAAAAATGGGCAAAGGACACAAACAGAAACTTTTCTAAAGAAGACAGACTAATGGCCAAAAAACATATCAAAATTGTTCAACATCTCTAATCATCAGGAAATACAAGTCAAAACCACAATGAGAGGCCGGGCGCGGTGGCTCACGCCTGTAATCCTAGCACTCTGGGAGGCCGAGGCGGGTGGATCGCTCAAGGTCAGGAGTTCGAAACCAGCCTGAGCAAGAGTGAGACCCTGTCTCTACTATAAATAGAAAGAAAGAAAGAAATTGGCCAACTAACGATATATATAGAAAAAATGAGCCGGGCATGGTGGCACATGCCTGTAGTCCCAGCTACTCGGGAGGCTGAGGCAGAAGGATTGCTTGAGCCCAGGAGTCTGAGGTTGCTGTGAGCTAAGCTGACGCCACGGCACTCACTCTAGCCCAGGCAACAGAGTGAGACTCTGTCTCAAAAAAAAAAAAAAAAAAAAAAAAACACCACAATGAGATATTACTTAACTCCAGTGAGATTGGCTTTTATCAAAAAGTCCCAAAACAACAAATGTTGGCATGGATGTGGAGAGATAGGAACACTCATACACTGCTGATGGGACTGCAAATTAGTACAACCTCTATGGCAAGTAATATGAAGATACCGCAAAAAACTAAAAGTAGAACTACCATTTGACCCAACAATCCCACTCCTGGGTATTTGTCCAAAGCAAAAAAAAAAGACTATAATAAAGACACTTGCGCTAGAACGTTTATAGCAGCACAATTCACAACTGCAAAGATGTGGAAACAACCCAAGTATGCATCAATACATGAGTGGATTAATAAAATGTAGTATATGTATACCACTGAGTTCTACTCAGCCACAAAAAACAATGATGATATAGCACCTCTTATATTATCCTTATATTAGAGGTGGAACCCATACTACTAAGTGAAGTATCACAAGAATGGAAAAACAAGCACCACATGTACTTGCCACTAAATTGGTAGTAACTGATCAATACTTATGTGCATGTATGGAAGTAACATTCATCAGATATTGGGCAGGTAGGAAGAGAGTGCAGTGCACATTGTCTGGGGGATGGGAACACTTGTAGCTCTGACTCGGGCAGTGCAAAGGCAATATATGTAACCAAAGCATTTGTACATGTGTAATATTCTGAAATTAAAAAATAAATAAATATAAAAAAAGAATAACACAATCAGAGTTCAAATCCTTGACTTTTACTGTTTCCTAGCCATGTCATCACTGGTATATTGAGTGAAGCTTAATTTCTTCACAGAAAGATGAAGATAAAGAACCCTTTCGTAAGATGTTGTAGAATAAGGGGAGATAAGACATGTAAACGACCCATCATATATTAAGGGTTAAATAAACGTGAGCCTCTATTCTACTAATACCTCACACTGATTGTCAAAATATAATTCCTGGATAACTTAGATAATATTTATATTTTCTTTTTTATGCTAGGCAGTGAATACATGAGGTTTTTATGTTATTATCTGGCTTTCGGCATATCCAAAATATACCACAATTTCTGAAACAGGAAAAAATATTTAACTTCTGGCTAAAAACCTGTCAAAATTTTTAACACTTCCCATTTGCAGGACTTTATATCTCGATGTCCCAAAACACAAATAATTATGAAAATTAAATTATAAGTTCATACGTCTACCTTAAATAGATCGGGGGATAAAGCTTTTTCTTTTTTAAAGATTTGTGGGTCACCCTGATATAAGCTAGAATTTTAATATTTCTTACCTCCTCCCCCTCAGGTGGAACATCAACAGATTGGAAGAAGACACTGATAAAGATGTTTCTATTAACAAAAAATTTCACACAGTAAACTGTAAGATTTTCCATATGAAGCCATTATTATGAAAACCTTTCTATACCACTTTTAGGGAAGGGGTGGAAAAAATAATTAAAAGTCACATCTTAAACAGGGAGCTCACTGACAGATATATTTCTTAGATAAAAGGTCACCACCCCAAAGGTCTTAGAATTTTAATTAAAGTAAAAACAGAGACCTTAAACACATCCCATAATACCAAGCATTGATTTTATACTTCCATATCAAAACATCAAATAATTTGATGATTATACCATTTGCTTATGTAAAGAATGGTACAAAACTATCTCCCTGGGGGCTTTATGGAAAGACCAAGGCAAGAAAGCCCTAGTTTAAAAGAATCCATTCTCTTGTAAATAAGACATGGGGGGGTGGGGAGGAAGGAGGAGATAAGAAGTGGCCATTTCTCATTTTACAACAAGGCTCAATTAATATGCGGCTAATGAACTGTAAATATGGTAGTCTTCTGATCAAGACTGAAATGAGTTGTTAGGTCCAAGTCAAAAATCAGACACAAATAGATAGTAAATAAAAAAGTAAGTAACTCAAAACTTGCTTTGCTTTTGTCTTTTGGGAGATTAGAGGAATGAAGAAAGATCAAAATGCTACAAAAAAAAGAACTATATGGAAACAAGATTAAAAGGGAACAGACTACCTTTGAGATTAGCATACTTTATTTACCTAATATGTTCCACTAACTTTTTAAATTTTTTTTTCCCGATTCTTCTCCATAAACAATTTTATGCCATTGCCTAAGACACATGGAGCTAGTATTCAAAAGTATTTTATGAGAGATATGAACTGTATAACTTTCCCCAAAAAATAAAATATGGAAAAAACTGCAAATATAGGCTAAAGTCTGCTAAAAATTTGTTTTCTGAAAATGCCTTTTGGTGTTTCTATATTCACAAACTTAATTTTATAAAAAGCTTCTTCAAGAGCAAGGATTGTTCATAAAATATGATTTTTTTTTCAATAACATAGCATGATGAAATAACAGGATGGCTTCCCCATCCTCAGATTCTTGATTTGCAGTTTCAAATTTTCATGGTATGCTATAACCCATACTCGCTCCCCATTCATCAAGATGAAATACTTTTTACTTTCAGTAGGTTGAAGTACAGGGTATGATTTAATATTACCCTACTCAAGGTACCTAAAAGAAAAAAGTAGAGCAGCATTTGGGTGATAATTTTTTAAAAGGTGGAGCAGCACTGAGTGACAGTATTTTTTAAAGGGAGGGAAAAACATCCACAGGGGTCTTTCCTTTACGAAAAATGTAGACATATCTATTTCCAATTAGTAGGGAATAGATGATATAAATTGGAATAAAGCATTAAATAGAAAAGGGAGGACACAGTTGATGAGAAAGAGTTCACATAAGAAAATAGGAGAGGCTGTCTCCCAAGAGGCTTCTGAGGAGGATGAGGCAAGAAAGAACACTAGTTTAACAGAACCCATCATTTCCTGGAACCTGTGGAGTGTGAGTGGTATTTTACAGCAAGGCTCAATTAACAAATGGCTAATTAATTGTAAATAAGGTGGTCATCTGATGTCCTGCCAGGTCCAAGTCAAAAATCAGGCACACTCAAACATAAAGTTAAAGGGGGGAAAGGAGTCACTCAATAAAAACTGCTTTATTTTTTACCTTGGGAGGGTTAATTAACAAGATTAGAAATTAGATTAGCCAATCGAGTTCCTCAACTCAGGCTGCCACTTATCATCCCAATCTTGCAGTATCAGCATAAAAGCCAACATAACTTCTCTTAAGCCCCAGCTCCAAGAGTGCCAAATACCCTCAACTTAAGAATTCCTTGGTGTATTGCTAGTTTTTCCAGAACAACAAAAAAAAGAATTCCTTGGCTTACAGGAGACACAAATTTTTGCATTTTAGGGTATACGTAGGGTATTTATATGCCCTTCGAATTCAAAATCTGCCTGTTTCTCTGCAGAGAAGTAATTCAAAAGTATAACTATTGCTTAAAGAAGAAAAAATTGTATTAGTCAAAGCTTCCTATAGCTCTAGAGCAGCCATAATTAGTTTTAGTGTAATATTTGCTCTCTTTAATGTTTGCCTATTATACTGCTATTAATCTCAGCACAGAATATTACAGATGATTGTTTCTCCCACTTTTTAAAAATATCTTAAATGGAATGATAATTATCTTCCCCATGAAAGTGTTTTCTCCTGATGAGACACCAACAAATTTAGAAAAAGGGAAGAGCTGCTCTCTTTCACCCCCTAGAATGAAATACACTGTTCAGTCACATTATTCCTTTTTGAAATGTCTATTTTTAACTATAATCTAGTAGGATGGTAAATAAATATATCAGTAAAGATAGCAAGTATAAAATTCATTTCTAAACTTACTGTAGATAGGTAACAATATAACAACATAAACTAGTATCTACTGCCAAATAAGTGATTTCAATTTATCTCCAGCACTTAAAAAAACCCTGAAACGCTTACTTTAATTTCAACTTGCTCTTCCATTTCTTTAGTTTTTATTGTAGTGTATTCCTTTTCAAGCCTAAGAGGGAAAAAAAAGATAAAGGTACATTTTCATTAAAAAGTAGTTACTAAATTATAACATTTTTAAAATATACATAAAATAAAATTTCTTTAGTTTCCCCCAGCTTATAACTTGAGATATTTGATACAAGAAAAATGATCTAAATTAGTCAAGACACAGAACTGAGTTTATAGATTCTATCTAGCCCTAAACTTACAAATGAACCATCTATATTTTTGCCTCAAATTAAAACACAACTGAAGAGTTCAACTGGCTGTTAACCAGAAAATCCTGGTACTAACATTGACTTTAAAATTTTTAATGAGTAAAAAGGGATAGCTCTTCCTTACAGAAGAATTCCAATTAACAAACACGGAATGAAGTGAACATAAAAATCACCAGTAGAACTCCGTACTAACTACCAAGAGAAGAACCACCAATGGATGCTAAAATTAGTGGGTCAAAGTTTAAGCACAGTCTCTAATTATCTCTCCCAAAATATTTATTAACAGTAAGTACTTAAGGAAACAGTAAATTTATAGTACAGAATCATGGCAGACAGCACCTGAGCTAACTGATCAAGGTTAACATCACCAGTAATACATATCGACATCATGCAGCCCCTGTAAAGATGTACTGAGAAGGGGACATCATCTCTGTAGTATCCTTCCCAAGAATGCCATATCCTCAATCTAATAAGAGAAAACATCAAACAAACGAAAGACATTCTATAAAATAACTGACCAGCTCTCTTCAGAAGTGTCAAGGTTATGAAAGACAAGAAAAGACTGTTATTGATTGGAGGAGAGTAAGACATGACGAATAAATACTATGTGCTATTTTTGCAACTCTACTGTACGATTAAAACTGTCTTTAAAAAATTTATAGGCCACACAAAATTAGTCCTACCAAATTCTTTTTATCTTGCTATCAACCACAAATACCAAGTTTACTCTAAATATTAATCAGACCACGCTCCAAATAACTGACAGCTGCTTTATAAAATCAAATTCTCCTTCAAAGGACAAAAATCTATTACTTACTATATACATAATCTCATTTAGGTCACAGCAACTTTTTAATATAGGTTGTTATGCCCACTTTGGGTTTTATAAAGGTTGAGAAACTTGTCTACAGTCAAAGCCTTGACAGCTATACTACTGTCTCTCTCACTAAAGTATATTAAAAGACCATAAGATATCTGAAAGAATTTATAAAAGACTCCAAAGATCTGCAAAACATTTTGAATAATGGCTGCACTATTGAAATGTGTATAGCCTTCACAAATGACTATTTTGAAGTAGTTATCATTATGTATTACGTGAAAATAACATTACCCATTCATGTACCTAGAACAAAACACTAGGAACTATCACTTAATCCTTGCTTCTGAATTCAGTCACCACGTGTTTTTTGATTCAATCTCCTAAACAATACTCTATAATCCATTATTACTTCTTCATCTCCACTGATAGTTTTTCAATAAACTTAATTTTTAAAAAATAGTTTTAGATTTACAAATATATTGTGAAGATAGTACAGAGTTTCCATATATCCTGTCCTAGTTTCCCTTATTATTAAACATGTTACATTAGCATGGTGCCTTGTAACAATTAATAAACCAATAAACACATTATTGTTAACTAAAATTCATGCTTCATATGATGATTGCCCTCTACATCTGGAGAGCTCTTTGAGTTATCTGCATGACTTGCCTCTTACTTCTATCAAGTCCTCTCTTAAATGTTACCTTATATGAAAGGCCTTTGCCCACTACCCTATTTTAAAGAGAATATCACCCACTTATCTCTTCTCATATTGTCTCTCTTCACAGCACTTATCACTACCTGACATGTAATTTTGTTTAATTTCTGCCTCACCACATAGGTACCAGAATGTAAGCTTCATGAAGAAGCATAAATTCAATATTTTATTTCCAGCACCTACAAAAATGTCAGTACATAGTGGGTACTCAAGAAATATGTCTTGAATAAATGAATAAAAAGGATTATTTCAAAAGAAGAAGTTTTAGTGGGAGAGTAAGAACAGATACCAGATTATGAAGGGTAAGAAATGATCAATTGAGAAATTGCTACAAAGTCATGTTTATGTTCTAACTCTGTGCACAGAAAGATCCTGTAAGTTAGGACACCTACATAATAACGAGTACCCCTCACACCCATATCTTAATCTCTAAATATTACTTCTCACTAAAAGACCAAGTCTGGGGCAGAAAATACACATAATAGGGCTGGAACATCTTTTGTACCTGAAAATAAGAGAGTAGTTAGGGACTACTGGGGTCATGTTAAAAGGATACAGGAACCATCTTAAAAGGGATCCTGTCAGCCAAAATTGAGACTATTTGAACAACAAAAGTGATTATATTAAAGCATACTGTCAGACAATGCTCTTAAAAATAAATACATAATAAAGCACACTGAATATAAACTGATGAGTCCTTAATAATTGCCCCCACTTAAAAAAAAATAATAATAATTTAAAAGAACTAAAATTATTCCCACTAACTCCTTTCTCTGAAATTTGGTAACTAAAGGGAAATAATGAAACATTATGTGTCTTTCCAGTAGGGTAAAGTTAGCTGTAGTCAATGAAGAAAAGGTTAATGAAGAAAGCCAACTAATAAATTTAAGAAGAATGATAGATTTTTAAAAATCATGATTTTGTTATCCTAAATGAAATAATTTAAACATGAAAAGTACCACCAATGATACTTTGGAGCAGAGTGGGCCAAGAAATGAAAGGTCATGATGAACTAGATAATCTCGCGGTGCCAAAGTAGCAAGTTATAGAGTATTCATGGTTGCCAAGAGGGAAAACACAATTTTATAATAAAAAAAACTGTCATTACCTTAATCATCAATCATAGCCTCTTTAATAACATTAAGACAGTTAGATGCCATGAACATTTAAGGTGACTATGAAGTGCATGATATCACCTATTAATTATTCTTGCCAAAAATATTTGCTCTTAATCTAATTAAGTCTTCCCATTTAGTTTCCAGTTTACAGAAAACACAAGAAATGAAAAAATTAAACGAGGCCAGCACAGTGGCTCACGCCTATAATCCTAGCACTCTAGGAGGCCAAGGCGGGCAGATCATTTGAGCTCGGGAGTTCAAGACCAGTCTGAGCAAGAGCGAGCCCCCATCTCTACTAAAAATAGAAAGAAATTAGCTGGACAACTAAAAATATATTGAAAAAATTAGCTGAGCATGGTTGTGGATGCCTGTAGTCCCAGCTACTTGGGAGGTTGAGGCAGAAGGATTGCTTAAGCCCAGGGGTCTGGGGATGCTGTGAGCTAGGCTGACGCCACGGCACTCTGGCCTGGGCAACAGAGTGAAACTCTGTCTCAAAAAAATAAATAAATAAAAATTAAATGAGATCACAAGGAAACAGATAAATTCTTAAAATTGGATATACTCTCTACAACTGACTTGGTCTCTTCAACAAGTCAATACATTAAAAAGATGATCTGCAGTGGCCAGTTCTGATTTAAATTAAAAGAAATCTAAGGGCAAGGCATGGTGGCTCATGCCTATAATCCTAGCACTTTGGGAGGCCGAGGTGAGAGGATCACTTGAGCTCAGAAGTTTGAGGCTGCAGTGAGCTATGATCAAGCCATTGCCCTCATGTTTGGGCAACAAAGTGAGAAGACACTGTCTGAAAAACAAAAAAACAAACTAAACTAAACAAAGAAATAGAACTGAATACAATGCAATCAATAGCAAAAGACATTTTTGGCACAACTGGGGAAATCTGAACAGACTGGTTATTAGGCAATATTACAAAATTATTTATTATTATGTGGTAAAAAGCAATGTTGTAGGGGAGGCAAATGCCTTTATAGAGATGAATACTGAAGTATTAAAGAGTGAAATGTTACAATCTCTATAATTTACTTTGAAATACTATGAAAGAAAACAGATAAAGTACATATAGCAAAATATTAACTATTAAATCTAAATACTATAATACACACATGGATATTTATTATCTTTTCTGTATGTTTGAAAATTTTCCCAATTGAAAAAAAAGCACATGAAATATGATCTGTAGCTAACAAGTAAAAACTAGTCTTTCCATCACGGTTAAGTTTCATAAAAGGAGAATGGAATGCCATGTTGAAGAAGGTTTTGTTTTTGTTGCTTCTAAGTCAGAACTCAAAATCACCTTCTTAGGCTGGGCACGATGGCTCATGCCTGTAATCCTAGCACTCTGGGAGGCCGAAGGGGGAGGATCCCTTGAGCTCAGGAGTTCAAAACCAGTCCGAGCCAGAGCAAGACCCAGTCTCTACTAAAAACAGAAAAATTAGCCGGGTGTGGTGGTATGCCCCTGTAGTTCCAGCTACTTGGGAGGCTGAGGCAGGAGGATCACTTGAGCCCAAGAGTTTGAGTTTGCTGTGAGCTTAGGCTAACACCATGGCACTCTACTCAGGACAACAGAGTGAGAGACTCTGTCTCTAAAAAAAAAAAAAATTTACTGTCTTAGATTAGAGAAATTGAAACAACAGAAAGAGAGGGGTTGAAGACAAAGGAAAGATAATTAATGGAGTAAGAACCTGGAAGAGATGGGAATGAATAACATCTTGTATTCCGAATTAGCCTTATAAAGGAATAAAATACTGTATTTTCAAAGAGGAAGAAAAGGAATATGGCTAAGGCTATAAAGTAGAAGACAGCAAGTTTAGGAAGTTTGAAAATGATGAATGAACTGGGTGCAGTACTTCATGTTTCGAGTCCCAGCCACTTGGAGGCCAAGGCAGGATGATCACTTGAGGCTAGGAGTTTGAGGATGAGCCTGGGCAATGTAGCAAGACCCTGTCTCAAAAACAAAGAAAATAAAATGATGGCTAAAGAATTAAGAACAAGGTAGTCTGCTGAGAGTTAGACATGGTAAGAAGGGGACAGGACCCTAGGAAGAATGGCAAGGTCTGAAATAACCACTGTAGGGAATGGGAGAATTAATCAAAGCCAATATAAACATACATGGAAGGGCAGTCGAAACATAACTTACTGTCATCAATCTCACTAACTATACAATTACACTTGGCTACATGGATATAGGACACAAAGGAGAAGAGGAAATATACTTATTCAGACCAGAGGAAAGCTTTCAGACATCAGACAAGGGATTTTGATAACGGAGGGATAGTAGGAGTAAGAGAGTAAAAGAACTAGAGGGTCAGAAGTTTGATAAGTAAATAATAGAAATTTCAGAAATGAATTGAAGACGTGATAAGATCTAAAAGGAGAATCCATTACCCCAGATTCTCTAACAGACTTTTAAAGTAAAACAAATTCTGTTTGGCTAGTGTGATTTAAATGTAGCTCTACCAAGTGGCAAAAATTGAGGTGACTCTTTAAGTTTTTATCAGTTACAAAGCAGAGCAGCTTTTTGGTCTATAGTGTCTCAACATGATGATGGTTATTAGAAAGGTCACAAGTATTTCAGTAATAATAAAAGTTGAAGCTCAGGCCGGGCGTGGTGGCTCACGTCTGTAATCCTAGCACTCTGGGAGGCCGAGGCGGGTGGATTGCTCAAGGTCAGGAGTTCGAAACCAGCCTGAGCAAGAGCGAGACCCCCATCTCTGCTAATAATAGAAAGAAATTAATTGGCCAACTAAATATATATAGAAAACATTAGCCGGGCATGGTAGTGCATGCCTGTAGTCTCAGCTACTTGGGAGGCTGAGGCAGAAGGATCGCTTGAGCCCAGGAGTTTGAGG
>CAUYRT010099940.1:0-16031 GCA_963574885.1 Lepilemur ruficaudatus | reverse complement strand
GAGGACACTGGTCTTTGAAGTGTTCAGTCACTTTCTCAACACTACAGAGTAAATGGCTGGACCAGGATTTTGACCCTTTTATGTCTCCAAAGCCCAGCACGCTGTAAACCTGGTGCCAGTGCCCCGCACCAGAACACAGGCTCTTTGAGGGTAGAGTCATGTCTCACCCTCCCTAGACTCCCAGCACAGGGCACGGCACCTCTGCCTCAGGACAGATTCAAAAACATAAATATTGAGTAGTAAATACAGCCCTCTGCTAAATCCTGCTGTGTTCTGGATTTGTATGATTATTTCCCATGACGTTCTCTGATATGTTCCTTTATCCCCTAAATTTACTCTAAACCGGCAGATAGGCTTGGTTAGATTCTGGTTAAACATTTTTGGCAAGAGTGCTTCATAGGTGATGTTGTGTAGGTGATATTGCCTCACACCAGGAGACCCGAGATTTGGCCTGTGTCGCTATTAGTGATGCTAAAAGTTTGATCACTTGGTTAAGGGGTGGCAGTGGGATCTCTCCACATAAAGGCTGCTTCCCCCCTGTGAATAGTAAGCAATTGAGGCGACACTTTGGCACCCTGTAAGTATGTTGTTCCCCAACATTTCAGGGTGGTTTGAGCATCATTTGGTTCTCCTTGCCTGTATCGGTCACTTCCTTGAGGAATGCAGAATGGGGATTCAGTAATTTCATCATTATTTTTACATTTATTAGCCAGCATTGTTCCAAAAGAAGAGCTTGCCAGTATAAACCAGACATGACATAGTTTCTCAAAAAACAAAAAGGCACAGTTTAAGCTTTTCCCCCTTCAATTACCAATTTTCAGAGTAAAGAGTTGGTATAAAGTTACATCCAACCCTGGAATATTATTCTTTCCCCCGACCACCCTCACCATGATCTTTATTTGTTCTATGAATTAGTCTTTCTTTTTTCTTTCTTTTTTTTTTTTAGTTCGGTTTGCCCTTCACTTAACCAGTAAGGCTCTAGTCATTTTAACCAGGTTCCTTTAGTGTTTGAGTACTCCCATGCTTTCTGGCTTAAAATGATGTCCCACGCTCAACATCCATTTTTCTCATTATTTCCTGTCTCATAACGGGAAACCTTTATTGAGCAATTGCTATGACTCAGGAAGTAGTGCATGAAAATCTGCATGCTTTACAGCATAAGCGATAGCATTGATTACCCCTGGTTATGAATAGAGAGACTGAGATACGGAGGATTTAGTCACAAGCTCGAGTCAAGAGCTACAGAGGGGTGGATGCAGGATTCGGCCCGGGCTAGCTGTGCACAGCCCGGCTCTGCAGCCCCAAGAGGCCCAGCAAAGGAGGTGCGGATGAAAAAGAAAAGCACCAACATTCTCATCACCGATCCCCCCGCCCCGTGACCCCTCCCAGCCCCAGCTCCGAGCACACCTCTGCTGGGGGCACCTTGCTCAGGGGACCCGCAGCCACAGTGGGACCCCAAGGCCCCCATGGGTCCCTGCCCTCCTTAGCAGTGTGGGATTGTCCTGGAGCCACGGCCTTGTCTCACTTCTCGGGAGGGTTTGCTCTTCTCTGACTGTCCACAGAGCTGTTTCTGGGTCCGCAGAGGCGGGGTCCCTCCGCCAGGACGCCTGGACAGGCTGCGGCTGCGTGAACGCGGACAGACTCTGGAAAACCGTCCTTCTCGTCTGGTTCTTCCCTTTACAAGTAGGAGGCAAATAACCTAGAGGTGACGGGCTAAGAGTTAAATTAACTGGAGTTCAAATTCTTTGTCTAGCCCTCTGCTTATGCGATGGTTTGGGGCATGTTCCCTAAATTCTCTGTGTGCCTCAGTTTCCTCGTCGGTAAAAATGGAATAATAGTGCCTAGTCCGTAATGTTGGTGGGAGAATTAAACATCAAGAGCTTATCACAGCATCAGGCTTATCATATGTGCTCAATAAAAGGTAGCTATAATCATAATTATCATTTACTACAATGAGATCCAAATTGTGAAGGCAAGATCTGTCCTACCTCTCCAACACTTTCCAAAGCTATGTCTCTTAGCACTGACCCTAAGAAAGAAAGCTCTTCAAGTTTCACATATTAAGATCAAATTTAATATGACTTTTACATTCCATTTTTGTATTTTCCGGGAGAAAATATTCACCTCTTAAATCCAAGACAAATGGTTAATATCGTAACATACAAGAAGTTATTTAAAATAATGAGAATAAAAAAGCCATAAACCTGATTTCAAAAACAGATAAAAAACACAAGGTTTAGAGTAAAAGAGCAGTAAGCGGCCACCTGGTATATGAAAATAAGCTCCACCTCAGTCGTAATAAGAGAAAGACAAATGAAAACTATACCGAAATATTATTTGTTACCAATTATTTTTGAGAAAAACACAGACATTGAACAACATGCTCTGTTGGAAAGCCCGTGGACGAATAGGTGCTTTTACGCATTCCTGATAGGAGCACACGATTACGCGAACTCTGTGCAGAGCAGCCTGGCATCAGTCAGCAAAATTACTGTCTTTGCCCTCGACCAAACTATCTCCTTTCCAAAAAGCTACCTTGAAGATAAACCTCCGCAAATAGAAAAGCACATACGGTCAAGTTTATTAACTGTGCCATCTTTTGCAAGAGCAGATAATTGGAATCAATCCAGATGCCATTAGCAAGAGACCGGTTGAATAAATTGTGGTGACCCCCACGCAACGCAGCCCGGGACTCCGCGGCCCTGGGGAAGCCGGAGGACGGTCTCTCTGCACTGATGTGGGGGGACATCAAGCACGTGCTCTGCATGAAAAAAAGCAGGTGCAGAACAATATATATATATAATGCTACTTTGGGTGTAAGAAGGAAGGGGAAATAAAAAAATGTGTGTTTGCCTATTTTAAAAAAAATACAAAGAAACCCTGCAAGAAGAGCTGGCGATGAACTGACGGAGCTGGCAATGCGACTTTTCTTTCTTTCTTTTTTTTTTTTTTTTTTTTTTTTTTACCAATTATAATTTATATTTAATTGAAAAGTTTTGATATTTAAAAATAAAATAAAAACTGTGTCTGTGTGCACAAATTAGACTGACCTTTGATTAGGCAAGTCAATTTAATAAAAGTAAATTGAAACCTTTGAATCAATGATTTGCTATGTTTGATATGAGAAAATATTATTTGATTGAGCTTAAATTTTATATGACTTACCCTGAGCTTAAATGATCCTTTTTGAAGAATACCTTTTTATATAGTTTTGGCTTTTGAATACTGAAAACATTTTATATATTCAAAAAGTAAAATTAAATCCAAAAGGACAAAAAAAAAATCAAATGGAATTAATGAAACTAACAACATATCAAGTTGATTAAAAAAACAAACAAAACACAGAAAGGCGTTGTCCCTAGCAGCATTTGAACCCAGTACTCAGTTTGAACACAGCACTCAGATGGTCTGTACACAGTGAGATCTGGCACCTCCACAAAAGAACAGCAAAGAAATTTAAACTTCATTTAGTGATTTCACGGATACAAATGGTATTGGTATTGTGATTTTGAAACAGTTTAATGTATATTATAGAATAACACCAGTAGTATTAATAGACAAATTAATGTTATTAGGAACTAAGATACTCATTGTACAAGAAAAGCGATAAGACTATAAAGTCAAAAATATTTTTTAAACCCTATAATGTTCAGTTGGAATTGGAATATCAATGTTAATTCATGATTTGTTTTTAAATCCTATTGCCTACTGAGAGGGCCTAGAAGCAGTGACTTCTTAGTAGCAAGGAACCTGTCTAGAGCCCAGGTCCTGGTTTCTAAACACGCAAATTTTAAACATTGCATAGTCAGGAGCAGTTAACCTTCCCGCCTGCTGTTGGGCAAACCCGCCCCGCAGAGTGCGGACGACTGACCGCCCTCTCTCTCTGCGAGAGCTGTCCCCCAGGAGTCTCCCTCAGCTGTCATGGTCACCCAGGGCCGCATTTTCATTTCTATTTTAAAGATAATCCCCCTCACCAGGGGTCTGCCTGGCAGATTCAGTTCCGTTTCCACAGCAAAGCCGACTCTGGGTGTTAAGGATCCATATTCATATTCCAAGATCATTTCCCAGGGTCTTATTTAGCGCTACTCAGCGAGGCTCACTGAAATGTACTTACGTTATCACATTTTATTCCATCTTGACAAAAAAATGGAGATAGGAAGCATTTTTTTTTTCCCACTACACTGCATGTTGGACTCCATCTTGACGAGGAGAAAAATGAGGTCTCAGCAAAGCGAAGTGACTTCCCTACGTGAAATAGCTCCTGACGGGGCAGGTGTGACTCTGATCCTGGGTGTTCTAACCCCCAGTCTAGCATGCTTGCTTCCTTTTTTACCATTCGTTCATCTGTTTATTGACGAGTTCGGTGAATTACTGTAAGGCAAGTAATCTTGCAGCCCTCACTGCAGTCAAGAAACAGAACTTTCCAGTCGGCCCACCCAACCACAGACCCTCTGCTCTCAAAGTCACCGACCGTTCTGATGTGTATGGAAATCACATCCTGGGGAGTCTTTGTTTCTGTCACTCAAGTTATCTTTAGACGTTATAATTTAACCTTGCCCATGTTTTGAAATTTGATATGCTTTTCTAAGTTTTGTGTAATCTACATATTTCTGTCCTTTCCCTATGATTTGCGTGGAGAGGGACCCAGGCCATTTGACCTGTGCTGGGAAAGCACATCCATGGGGCATGGCTAATTGCATGATTGCGCTGTGGTTCAAAGCGTTCCTGGTCCTTGCTATCTCCTGGAATTTAGCATCTGGGTTCCCAAACTGGATCAGACCCAGGACGAACCACTTTGGCTAGTCTACAGGTTGTGTTCTTTCATCAGAAGAAAAGAGGGTCTGATTCATGCTCTTTTAAAATGTCAGCAGTCATGACACTTGGTGCCTGGATCCGTCAACTCACTGGGGGTCGCCGGACGGTGACGCTCTGGTTCCATCGTGTCATGTGCATGTGTTCACTGGCATAATGATTGTGTAAGGGGATGCCTCCTTCACCTCCTGTGTGGTTAGCCAGTGGCACAGCTCTCACAGAAAAGGAAGAGTAAACACTTGATTATTTTTCCTGGTTTTCAAGATAATGAATTGGTTTCTACCATTCTCCGAAGGTGAAAAATTAATTGTTTAAAAGGTAATTGCAAATTCTTAGATTTAAACATATTTGTTGGAGTTCAGTCCATTGCAATTCTTCTTCTTGAAGCTCACTTTAATTGTTCCATATTTGGCTTGTGGAAGTAGTCTAATTAGCTTCCTTGCTATCCGGTATTCTATGATGTTCCAGAGTCATCTTATACATCTCCTGCTCCAGACCTGACTCAGTTACTTTTCTAAGGATTGGTTTCTTTTATTGGGAAGTGGTATTTCAAGACCACAGTCTGGGTTCTTGTAGAGATGGTGTCACAATCTGGGTTCTTGAAATTCTCATTGATACTGGATGTTCATAGCTACAGCAGACAGAGATGGGAGATATATATGTATATATATTTCTCCTCCCTAAATAAAATTAAAATAACTTATGAACTCATACTTGTATTCCAAAATTTTACTCAAGGTTACAGGGTTTTAACTTGAATTCTACCATATTACGTCTGAATTTCCTTTCTTTTACACTAAGAATATCTGTTCTAAAGGACACAGGGGATGTTAAAATTAGAATGCTCTCTAACGAGTCACTTGTTTCATCCTATTTACACATGCTAGAGTTGGATGACAACAATTCTAATACTGCCACCACCAATTATAATTATTGAAAACATTTAAATTTTTCATTATGCTTGTATCCTAGCTACGGCATTACATACTATTTCCCTTCCAGCTCTTATTGAGTCTTCATTTTTCAAGGAAATATACATCTAGTGCTCACTGCTAGTCCTGTGCTAGTGACGCTCTGATCATTTTGATGGAAGCTTGTTTTCTGCTAGATTCCTCAGGAAGCTCTCACTTGAACAAGATTTCCTACATTCTTTTCATCTCAGTAACCACTTGTGCTCTTTATACTTGAAGATCAACTTTACTGGATATAAAATCCTGGCTCACATTTTCATTTCTTGAATGTCTTACTTCATTTTCTTCTGGCATAAAATAGTGCTGGAAAAATCATCTGATAACAGTCTGATTTTATTTTCCTTTTAAATCATATTTTCCTTTTTCGCCTAAATATCCAAAGGATTTTTCCATGAGTCTAGTAATTTCGCTAGAATATATCTTCTTATTGGTTGCTCTGTGTCAATATTCTCAGGTAAATGGTGTACTGTTTCAATAAAGACTGAAAATACTGTTCAAAAATACTGTTTCATGTATTTTTCTTTATTTCAAGAAAGTTTCCTTGCATTAGAATTTGTATTATTTATTCTATGTCTTTCCTCTAGTTTTCCTCTCTGGGGAATACAATTATCCATATGTTGGATCTTCTTTGTCTATCTTTAATACTTGTTGCATTATCTTGAATCTTTAAAAAAGTCTTTTTCTTCATTTCTTTTCAATTTTTAAGACTATACTTCCCCCCCACTATTTTTATTAAGACATTATTTGTTTATTTACTCTTGTATTGCTTCTAGTTTAATCCTCATTTCCAATTACATATGACCATTTTTATTTTTAATTGTTTCTTGAGTTCTGTTATCTCACTCTGAGTTTTTTTACTTCTGACTTATATTGTTCTTTCACGTCTTATGTCGTTTTCTTGATGTCTTTTAGCACATTTTGAAATAGTTTTCTTTTTTCATAGCACAGATTTTTGTAGCACTTTCATTGTCTGTAGGGATGTTATTCTGCTCCATAATCTATTTTTCCTTACTGTAACTCTATATGAGATTTTATCTTGATAATATCCTGTTGTCATTTTTTATATAAAAGTAGTTTTTCTGGACTTTTGGAAGAAGGGTTGTCCAAATGTAGTTTTTCGAACTTCATAGAACTTCTGTTGTTTTCACATGGTGTTCAAATACATGGCTGCTTGCTTTCTGATATTTTCTGGCTCTGCTTCCTCCACCCCAAGGACTTTATCTCAGTTTCTATTTCTATTATCCCTGGGCCCACATTTGATTGCACTTGTCACAGTACATTCTCCCTTTGAGAATATACTCCATCCCATAGGGTCCCAAGGGCCAACTGGAACCGCTCATCAGTGCTAGACAGCCTCAGACTCTTCAAACCTCTTGCCTTGTCCCTCCCCATTACTCATTACCAAAACAGGCCAGACCTCCCCACGTCTCAGCCACTGCTCTCAGACTGGCACACTGTGCCTCCTGGTGAACACCTGCTGACCAGGCTGGGCTTCTCCTGTTCTCAGCCCTTTTTTCTGCTCTCTCCTATGCTGACACCAAAAGTCTAATGGCTGTTGGAGATTTTTCTCCACCTGCTTGCATCTGGGGACCACAGGAACATCTTGTTGTCAAGTTTTGGTGTAAATTTTGTCCATGGGTTTTGACGTGCTATGCGGTTACTCTGTTTTTATGTGGAGATTCTGGAAAATTCAAACACTATGCCCCTTGCCATCTTCTCTGAATTGCATTCTTCCTTTTGAAAAAAGAAAGAGAAATGATGAATTATTTTAAATGAACAAAAAATATAGAGAATAAGATGACAAACACTGAGTAATCACCACCCAGCTTAAGACATAAAGAATCACATATATGGTAGAAACCTGCTGGAACCTCCCCTTCAGCTGTGTTCCACTCCACTCCACGTCAGCCCTCGCCACCGCTCCCCAGAGGCAACCGCTAACTGATAAACAAATTGTGATGTAGTCAAGGCACGGAATATAGAGCCATGGAAATGAGCAACTGAAACCACAGGTATCAACGTGGTTAGATTTCAGGAACTCCAGTGCTCTTTCCACAATAAAATGAACATTTCTATCTTTATTGGGCAGTAGGTAGCTATTTTCATTTCTCATTCACTGAAAGTTCTCTCTGTGTGGGAAGCTGATGACCTTACCAGTGACCATAAATTTCCACCAGGAAGGACTCACAGTGCCAGCTAATTCACTTAGATTGGAATTTTCAGTAGGCCAAATTTGGCATTTTCCCATTAGAAACACAGGCTTTTCTTACACTTCATGGTTTGTAATTTCCACAGGTTAATATGCTTTGCAACAAGGAAAAAACATAATTACTTTGCACCAAGCTGTAAGGAGCTGTACCAACTCAAGAACATAATTATTGCTGTGTTGTGAGCACAGCAGAGTTGATTCTTATTTGTAATCCTGAGTTATTATGCTGCAAGTCTGCAAAATTATTTAGACAGAAATAATTATACCCAATGTAGTCAGATTCAGAGAATCACAGATTGCAGTAAATTAGAAAGCCTGATCCTAAATATATATATTATGTTATCTTGTTTTCGCTCTCTCTTTCCCTGAGTCATTTATCCCTTTCCTTGCAAATTTTTGATTCACTTAACTGCTTGTCTTTGAAGGTTTTTTTTTTTTCCTTTTCATATCATCTTTTAATAAGATGCAAATGACGAGCATCACCGAAACCCAGTCCATCCTTGGCCGTCTGTCTTCGGTGAGAGTCTGTCATTGTGTGGATCCTCACCCGTGCTCTGGACACCTACCCGCCACTCAAAGTCAGGCTTAGAGACTCAGTAAACAGCAGTTATCAAATAACCTCGAACCTGGGTGAGATCAAACTCAGCAGTAAGCCCGGAAGAGTTTGCAGCCTCGGTGGTCCCACAGCAAGACTGCCGGGCTTGGGGCTGCACTTAAACCTGCAAGCTGGGTCCACCGGTGGCAGCGGTTCTACCTGGTGTCATACTTTTCTGAAAGCCGCTTTGTTTATCTGTAAAATGGAGTTGGTAAGATCAGCCCTACCTAATTCAGAGTGTTACACCCTGTGTAATTTGTAAGGTATAGAGCATTGCTAAAATAATTGACAAGAAAGTGAGACTTTTTTACTCCTGGGATGACCGCGAAAGTCAGCAAAAGGCAACCAAATTGATGTGCGTTTGGACAGCATTTTATTTAACTCAATCTTTCTCAACCCTGGCTGCTCTAGAATCTTCCGAGAAAACTCTAAAAAATTGACAGTGCCTTGGCCTCACCGCAGGGATTCTGACTTAAGTGGTTTGGAAAGAAGGCAAAGTATTGTGTTTTTAAAAACTTCCTGCAAGTGACTGTAACGTGCACCCAGACTGAGATGCTTTGACCGCTTGGCTCAGATCTGAGGTGATCCAGCATTTTTCCTTGCGCTGATTTAATCCTCTTTAAAAGCATGCCGGCCCTGCTGCTGGCTTTGAATAATTGCAAATTTGCAGCCCCCCAACATGGCTCTCCTCGGCATCGTCCCAAAAGGTATTTAAAAGGGGAGATTTCTGCAAAATTCTAGGTCTGATGAATCAAGATCTCCAGGAGCAAAGTCCAGAAATCTGAGTCTTTTTTTTTGTAAGCACCACAGCTTTAACTGATTATCTGAACGCCAACACAGCTTGTTTAGCCACTCACGGAGGGCTTGTTTATCAAGATAAAAAATGAGCATGGGTCTAGATTTCTCCTTTGAAAGCCAAACACAGTAGATGAAATTGAGTGGGCCGTTTGAGTTTATGTTGAGTCATTCTTTTATGTCTTCATTTTCTCCTAAGAGGCTTCACATTCGACACGGCTTTGTTGAGCACCTGAGCACCTACACAGGGCAGGCACCTTGCAGGTCTTTGCTGGAAAACAGCGAATAAGGCGTGACCTTTTCCTCCTAAAAGTCTGCTGGGGAATTTGTGATCAAAGAACGTTGGGAGTATTCTTGCACTTTTATTTTTCTTTTTAGGATTCTCAGGAGAAAATAAGCACATAAAATGTTTTAAAATGTCTTGAAAACGCATACTGTCCGATGCATCCCTACATCTCTGCTCCTGAGCACTGTGGAGTCACGGCTCTGAGCCATGGTGACTTCCAAAGCCCCCCACTTCCTGCCATCCCATCTGGAAGCGGAAGTTCATGATGACTCTGTGGCTGCCCTCTACCTCTGGGCTCCTGAAAATTATGGAAGAAATCTTTCTCATCAGTGCTCCTTTCACAAACGCTCCAGCTGCGCGAGGGGTTGGTTTATGTTCATACTCTCCAGTCATCTTCTAAGGAACCAAGATTGCAAGGGACAGTGGGAGGAAAACTTTATTTTAGAGAAAATGTTTCAGTAAATGAGACTCTGTCACAAGGTTTTAAATATCAAACCTGATCTTGCCTTGCCCTGTATTGCTTGCAAAACTTGTGATGTTTGCAAGAGGGGTACGAGATCACAGCGAGGCCACTGCGGCCGTTCATGAGATGCACAAGTCTCACTTCCCACGGGTGACCCTTGCTAAATCTGCCTAGACCAGGACCTTCCCTGAACCTCCTTTGAAAACAATTCCGTCTTCCTGTCTATAATTTAGGTCTTCTCTATAACCAAAATTCCCTGCCCCATTTTCCCTTAGTCTCTGGAAAGGTAACCCAGGTGCTTCCTGCTTTAGGTGTCCAAACGAGGCTTAAGCAAAAGCAGCTCGGGGTCCTCTTCCTCCTTCTTCGTCTCCCGCCCTTTGGGGTTGCAGTCCACACTCCTGGCTGGGGAGGGGCGGGGTGGTGAGGAGCTCCGTGTCACCTGGCCCTGGGGCTGGGCCATGTGGCTGCTGTCTTCGCCCTTGCCGGCCTCCCCTGCACGCAGTTCATCCACCTGATCCCTGTCCTTGAGCATCAACAGCAGATCCTGAAGGCCGACTTCTCTCTTTTCCCTAAACTCTGCTTCCTTTTGAGGCCCTTCCACTCCCACCTTGAGGGGAACAAGAACATCCCACTGTGGGGTGCACACAACTCCAGAGCCCCGAGGATGAAAGCCTAGAGAGGCGCCACACCCAGCTGCCCGTGGGGGTGGGAGGAGCCCAAGGGCAGCCCAAGGGTGACCTGTGGTCCCCACTGCCCACCCTCCTGGAGTTTTGACCCCGGCAGTGGGTCAGGACTGCAGACTTCTCAGGGACCTACACGTTCTCGATTCCTGCCAGTCCCCTCTGGTCTCTCTCTCGTAACCAGCTGGGCAAAGCTTGATCCCCGTTTGGACAGAAACAAACCAATTCTCTTTCTAATCTATTCTATATGGATTAACTTTATGCCCTCATCCTTCAGGCTTCAGCTTTTGATTTTCCCAGCGAAGGCTTTTGGAATTCAAATCAACCTTTTCTCTCTCAAGAGCCTGGCTCTGCCACTGAGTGCTGTGGCTTTCTAGAGCATCCTCTGCCCCAGCCTCCTCTCATCCTCTTACGGCCACTTCTGGAGGGGCGAGAGGGAGGGCAGGATTCACAGAGAAAGCCCTTCGTGCTGCCTGAGCGGTGCAGGGGAGGGAGTGAGTAAAGGAATTCTAAGGAAAAACAGATGGTGATTATTGTAGGCTAAATAATGCTCCTCCCTGCCCCAAAGATGACCACATCCTAATCCCTGGAACCAGTGAATTTACCCTACAAGGCAAAAGGGACTTTGCAGCTGTGATTAAGTCAAGGATGTTGAGATGGGAGATCATCCTGGATTACTTGGGTGGCCCACTGCAATCAGCAGGGCCTTGTAAGAGGGAGACGGGGGCAGAGTCAGGAAAAGGAGAACCGAGAACGGAAACAACGGGGAGGGGTGGCTTTGGAGACAGAGGAGGGGGCCAGGGCCGAGGAATCCAGGCAGCCACTTGAGCCACACAAGGGATGGACACGGATTCTCTACCGGAGCCTCCAGAAGGAAGCAGCCTTGCCAACACCTTGATTTTAGCCCTGTAAGACTCACTTTGGGCTTCTGCCCTCCAGAACTGTAGGATAATATATTTGAGGGTTTTTTTAAAGCCATTACGTTTGTGGGGATTTGTTTTGGCAGCAATATGAATTATTTTAAATGAACAAAAGTATAGAGACTAAGATGACAAATACTGAGCAATCACCACCAGCTTAAGAACTAAAGCAGCGATAGGAAACTGGCACAGTGGCATGTCAAACTCTTACACTGTGGCACGTCACTCTTGGTGGGGCTGGGTGCGGAACGCTCTCTTTCCTGCCAACACCAGAGGGGTGGAGCCCAGGTGTGCTTTGCTGTCACAGTCTGCTGGGGTAGGCACGCAGAAGGCACTGATTGAACGCATGAATGAATCGTTCCCTTTCTCAAAGACAACTTCTGCTCTGACATAACCATCTGCCAGTCTCAAGGACCTATTACCTTTGCACTCTGGTGCTTTCTGCCTCTCGTCTCTGCAAGATGTGAGCATCTTACTTCCTGCTGTGTTATCTGGTTTCCAAGGTCAAAACACCCCCAGCTTATCGCTCCCCTGCAGGTCTAGTTTCTGTCCCAAGGAGCATGCTTTATACCAGCCAGACAGTAGCACTGGGATGCTTGCCATGGCAATGGGAGTGCTCCTACTGGCAAGAGTACACTGTCTGCCCATCTTTAGAATTATTAATGGGGACCCAGGGAGGACCCACCGCATCCTACCTCCTCTTGAGTGGCCTGGTCCGTGTGGCTTCACCTCTCACTGGGATGGAGCCACACCCCAGCCTATACCAGCGTAATATCAGGGAATCTGAGCTTGCCCGTGACGACCCTTCCATGCTCAGGAATTTAGTTGCAAGGGTTTTAACCTTTCTCTGCTGCCTGTGGCTTAGCTCAGAAGAGGTGGGCTGACTGTTCATTGTAATCACAGCAGACACGGATCTGTGGAGAGACCTGTGTCTCTTTCTCCTTCCCAGCACAGTCCACACTGGGGATGGCACACAGGTATCCTTGTACATGACAACTGTAATCATCCCTATGTCTGCCTGGAGGACCATCTTGGGGAACATTCTGAAGCTACACCTTAGTTCGACAAGAGTGCCACGATCAATTAGTGATGCCTGCTGCGGGCACAAGCAGCAGAAGAATGATTTTTCCATTCCTACGCCACCCTGTTGGTCGTTTATTTGACTGTGAGCCACCCATTTTCTTTTGCATCTCTCTGGCAGCTGTAGTATAAGGCTTTTGAATACAGAAACCAGGACATAGACTCCTTTGAGTCCCCAGCACCTGGCACACAGTAGGGTTTTTATAGACTTACACTGTTTTATCACTGCCAAAGTATTAAAATACTGACTTAGCTAGAACCAGAGTTTCAAACAGTGTGTTATTAACCCCCTTGGAGAGCAGCCTTGTCTAGGTCCTATCCTTCCTGCAGCAGAGAAGCCGGGGCACAAATGAGCCCGCTTTGATCACTGTGACGATTTCCTGCTGGTTTTCCCCAGTTCCGCTCATGTTCCTCTTACTCCGCACTCCGCGAGTCACAAGCCTGTCCATTAGGGTTTAAGACACACACGAAGAGCAGAGATCAAATTCTGTCTTTCAAGCAGCTGTGCACAGGTTAATTTTCCAGCATAATATCTCTAAATCTGGCAGAGACGTCGGCAGTTAGCAATTCGGGGAAACAACCGCTGAAAATTTATGTACACACTAATAGAATGTTTTATTACATATTTTTGAATTGAGCGCATGCAATAGGATGCTGGTAAGGCGGCAACTGTGACTCCGGAGTAGCAGGAATAAGAATCCCGAAGTCTTAACCATGTCGTGGTTAAGAATGAATCAACTATGGTGCAAATGTCAGTGGAGAAATTCTCCCAAATGACCCTCTCCTGTCTCACCGTCATTCACAGATGACAGCTAAATGAATAGACGGAGTTTAATTTTTCCAAAACCTCTCTCGGGTGTGACTGCTAACCAGCTCCTAGGGTTCTTTCTGGTTTGCCAAGTGTACACCAGATGGTTTAAACCCTAGTCCCCGCCAGCACCCCATTCAAATTGGACAGTGAAGGAGGAAGGCCTGGAACCAAGATATTGCATTAACTGTTGAAATGAGCTGTCCTCATGCTTGGAGCTTTTAGCATTGCTTTGGATGCCAGGAAGTGACAGTTCATGCTAAAAAGGGTTAATCAGGTATATTGGATTGCCATCCAAGTTTTATCAAATGCCAGGATTTTTTCAATACGCCGCACATCAGCAAGATGAGAGTATCATCAAGGGGAAAATTGGTAGAATATGTCTGTGCTGATCCCGGGATACAAAGGGAGTCGTTTCCCAGGCAACGGAAATGTCTTCATATTCATCAGGTTCAGGGTCCTTTCTAAGCTTCTTTCCTCCCTGGACTTGTGGGTTTTGTTGGGCGCAGGACGCACCCCCTATGCTGGGAGGAGGCCAGGGCTGTCCTGGCGGAGCTGAGCCTTCCGTCCTCAACCTTTCTGGCTGGCGAGGACTGTGGCTGGTCAGAATGAGGGGCGGCTTGAGTTTGGGCCAGGAAGGTTATTACCCTCTTGCTCAACTGCAGATAAGTGGGTTTTGGAAACAGATGGTGCTGTCTGCAACCCAAATTATAGCAGGCAGATACAATGGAGAGGTAGACAGTACCTACCTTCGTTGCCAACAGATGGGCAAGTTCTCCACTTACTGCTCAGCTACAAGAGATGGTTTCAATTACCCTTATTTAAAATTCCGACTGGGAACAGTTATACGGGTATAAAATGGGGGGAGGTAATATCAAATGAGAGTTTAAACATCTAGGAGCAAAGAAGAACTTTCAAATGAATGCTCCTTGTTAATAATTTCAATCACAGATGTTTTTAAATGGGACATCCAGAGACAGGACTTTCTTGACAACAGATTTGAAAGGCCTGCTTTAAAGAAACATTGCCCTAAACCCATCTGGATGGTTCTGGAGTGCCGTGAGCATCAGCCACGGTTTCTTAGACACCGACACAGCCCCAGTGGACCTTCTCATGTGACTGCAGATGAAGGCCCTCAGTTAAGGCGCTCTGGGTTTTGCAGGTGGGCAGTGGCTGGGCCCAGGGGCTCGCAGAGATGCCCATTCTTCATCAAAACCCATTTTCTCTCCTTCCCCAGGAGAATGGCTCGATGGGTGCCATTTGGGGACCAAGACTTTCAAGAAATGAATGATTTCTTATGTGCTCTTTTCCTCTTCTGCCAGCTGAATACAGACGATGGCAAGGCCCTAGGTAACTCTGCAGTCCTGAGATGGACGCAGCCTTCGCCCCTTCATCACCGTATGTGATGGCCACCCATGTACTACAGCCACCGGCTGACCAGGGCGCCCTGTGGGCGATGCAGGACGAGGATCCGCCCCGTGGGACCCGTGGTGCGTATCTGGTGCCTTTGTCACTCCAGCCTGGCCTCCCCGGGTTCATACACACATAATTTTTGTCAGTGCAAATGGGGTCTAGATGCGTTTTCTGAGAGTTATTCTGATTGGCTCTGGGGCAGCAGGGCATAAAAGGAGAATATGGTTTCTGCCATCACGGTTGTTAGAGTTATGTCAGAGCGGCAGTCAGATGAAAATCAGGTCAATGAAACAGTGTATAAAATACTAATTACAAATTGCTATAAGGGCTATGAAGAAATGAAAAAGCTCTGAAAAGTGCTTTACATGGGGCCTTCAGGGAAGGCATTTCCGGGGAAGTGGTATTTATGCTTCTCTGGAGGGTGCAAAGGAGCCAGGGCTGTGGAGGGAGAGGGTTGCTCTTGGTGGAGGGCGGGCGCAGCCTGTGCACAGGCTCAGGCCAGCAGCGGAGGAGGGTGCAGAGAAGGCGGGGGCTGAGCACCCAGTGATGGGCTAGGATTTTAGCCAAGGTCAGTGAGAGGGAAGGACCAGTTCGGATTTAAAGGAGGACTCCGGCAGCTGTAGGGGGGGCAACGGGTTGAGAGAAGCCGTGGACAAGTGGGTATTTCAGGCAGGAGCAAGTGAGTGGCCCAGGTGAGGGGCCAGAAGGCCTGGCCTCCCGCTACCAGCAGAGACAGGTGTGAGCTGTGCTTCGGAGTTAAATGGCAGGACTAGTTGAAGCGTCGGATTGAGGGCATCCACTCTCAGGTCTTCAGCATGAACGACTGGGTGGTTTATTTACACTGAGAGGGAGAGGCCAGGGAGCAGGGAGAAGCCAAGGTTCAGTTTCCAACATGTTAAATTAGGTCCTCTCGGAGGTGTTCTTGTGCACATTCCAAATAGTTTGAAACATGAGTCTGGAACTCAGAGGGAAGCTTGGGCTTTAGACATACTTTTTTAT